>CM076661.1:3099072-3221890 GCA_038496675.1 Rachycentron canadum | reverse complement strand
AGAGAGAGAGAGAGAGAGAGAGAGAGAGAGAGAGAGAGAGAGAGAGAGAGAGAGAGCCTAGCGTGTGCACCTGTGTGCCGAGACATTGGCTTTCATTGCAACTGGAGGAGTAATTAGCTGGAAAAGTTTCAATCAGCACTGGCTGACGATCCAGTCAGCCAGCCAGCGTGGACGAGTGTTGCTGTGGTGTTGTTTTGTACTCGGCCGCGCTCCCAGAGAGGTTGGGAAGGCGGTTGGCTCGGCAGCCAGATGGCCACAGAGCCAGAGAGACGGGGCGGAGACAAAGCTTCCGGACAAGCCACAAGACAGTGGTAGAAGACACAGAGGCCGATTAGAAATGTCACATACTTTAGATGGAGTTTGGCTGCACGGCTGGCCTCCAACAGTGGATCCTCATTACAGGAAGACTGAACATGCTGTTAGCTTGCTCGGAGGCCAAACTGTACAGGACTCCGGTGACACCAGCTCTCAGTGCTGAGCTGTGAACTTGACAGCGGGCGACAATGGGCTACAAATGGGTCAAGAGCCTGGAAAGTAGGTCTGTGTGTTTGTGTGTGTTCTGCGTGTGCATATGCATGTGCAGTTAAACATGTCCAGTTTGTTCCTGCGTTCAAAATAACACAATACAAAACAAAGAACAACAATAACTTAAGTAAAACAAGAACACAGAGGGTTGCAAAGTCTCTGGGTTTTTCAAAAACTATGAGACGAGGATCTCTTCTAGCAGCAAGCCGTGGCCGCCTCGACTCTAACGAGGCGGTATCGACAAATGTAAAATGTTTTTTTTTTTTTTTTTAATGGGAAAGGGTGGAGTAAGAACCTGCTTTTTACCTCCCTCCCTCCCCTGCTCCCACTCCTCTGTGTCCAGTGTCTGCCATTCAGTTCAAGGGGACCAATTGTTTCTGTGGGAGGAGAGGCAGGGGGAGGGGCGGGGGCCCACTGAGGCTTCAGTCTACCGGACAATTTGGCCCCTCACCAAAATGTTCCAGTCCTGCGTCCCAGCATGCACCTCTCCCTGCCAGAGCAGAGCTGGCAGAAGTCTCTGAAGGAGGGGGCCGAGGCAGGGGGCTAATGGGAGAGCATTGGGCTGGGAATGGTGGAGGAGGATGTGGGCGTGGTCAGATACAGGTGGATGGCTGTGCGGTGGGCTGCTGTTTGCGGTTCCTCAGGCCTCCAGACTTCTCCTTGTAGCCCACACACATCTGCTGAGAGACGTCCACCAGCGCACTGGCCACTGCCAGACCTGCACACACACAAAGGTCAAAGATCAATATGATGTATGCCTCTTATTTTGTAATGAGGACATAATTACATTTTTTCATCATCTGTTAATGATGTAGTCGGTAAAAATCAGACGTCTGTGACTGGAGGTGGAAAGTAGACACTGCTTTGGTTGAGACTCATCTGCAAGAGTCATGTCCCTTTCATATATCACATAGTAAAACTACATAATATTTACTAATACACTAACTGTTGTTGTAATTTTATCCAGTAAGTGGGTAAGAAATCATCGCACTTTACAGATAAATCCACCAAAAATCGATTGTTGATTGTCCAAATCACAGTCATAAATTCTGTAAAAATATATTTGAGTGATACAAACCAAAACAAAAGGCTGATTTGAAAACACTAAAATATCAATAACTGGTGGTATAATTAAAAAAACTAGTATCAATTGGAATCTACTTTATATATATATAATTTCACTGTATTACTATAATCTTTAATTCTTTATTACTTTTTGAGTAACTTTAATTGATTTTCTTTGCCTCTTCAGTGCTTTAAGTATATCCTCCATTTCCTTTTATGCATGACATTGTGGGGTAATAATGTTTTGTGTAATGTTTTTTCGTGCATATTGGCTTTTTGCTATATATGTAATTTTGTCATTTTTCCGGTGTGAGTTTACAAACATAAAACTGTTCAGAAGGAGTGTGGTGTAAGGGTGGGACACACACACACACACACACACACACACACACACACACACACACACACACACACACACACACACACACACAGGTGGTGAGAGCATAGACTCGCAGCGCAGGCAATCATTAACTTATACCACACTTCATTAACATTTATTAATATTCTCTGAGCCATGAAATTTCAATAAACTCCATTTATCTCCAATGATAGATACATTTACCCTGATCAAGTACACATAGCCAACGGCGAAATTTAAACTCCACGAGGAGAAGCTGCGGCTGGGATCATATCTCTGAAATCATAGAGTCTGACAGTCTTCAGTGTAGCACATTGGGTGCTGGAAGGTTCAATTCACCCAAATGAGGCTGAGATACAAATCAGAGACAATCAGTGGTGCTAACCTCCTCTTGGCTGTTTGCAGAGGTACAAAGGCAGCCATCTTGGGACGAGCTAAACTGTAAGCAGATGTGCCACGAGGTCGTGATGCTGACGACAGACAGCCCGAGGAATTGAAACGGATGCGTCCGCATGGGAGACAAGTTAAAAGCGTTGTAACAGGAGACCCTGGCGGGCATGGGAGGATGGTAGGAGCATGGCTAACATGGTCTCAACAAAAGCTGCCCGAGGGAAAGTTTTCACCGAGAGCCGAGACGGTTTTGTTATGACAAAAGGACTATGTCGTAATTAATAAGGGCCTGGGGCGTGCTGATGGTCTGGGGACTGGAACTGTGGGAGGCAAAGAGGCTGTGAAACACAGAGGGGAAAAAAATAGAGAAAGAAAAGGAATCAAGTTGAGTTCTTGTCTCAGTCCTTGAAGCAAACAGAGGAAGACACAGAATAGAAGAGAAAAACTCTGAGGCGGGTGAAGTGCTCAGTCCTGAGTCCTTCTACACCGTCATGGAAACAAGGAGAAGAAAAACAGATGAAGGATGGATGGGAAAGGAAAGACAGCAAGTGACAGATGAAAGGAGGTGATGGGCTTAACTCTCAGCTACCAGGCTGTCCGGGATGAAGAAGGAAGAGAAAGAGAGGTGAGAGCACAGGGAAATGCAACAAAAGGCACCAGACCCACACCTCAAGGAGACAAGGAGGGAGAGAGAGGAGCCGCAGCTGTAGATGCTTAATATAGGGACAAGATAACGTGCAGACAGAAGGATGAGGAGGGGAGGAGACAGAGATGAGGGAGAAAGCTGCCTTCATTTCACCGCACTGAAAAAAGGAGCCAGAAAAGAGAGAAAAAAAAGAGGAGACAGAGGAAAAAAGAGGGGAAAGAAAAAGTGCTGCAGCATCTTAACACACAACAAATCATCATCCCATTAATGCTGCTGACATCCTATAATTAGTGTAAACTAATGAGATCGCAGTCAAGATGATTGGTAGCCTTTGTTTTACATGTCAGTGTTTCCCAACAGTAAAACCACAGTTCCCATAATCCTCAGTACTTTCTTCTACAACTGAGGACACTCAGTCCAAGGTGTTGTATTTCAAATGAGACTTTGTGATCGAAATGTAACATCGAGAGGCTGCAGATGTTATGGACAATGGTCTGTTTGTTGAAAATAATGACTAAATGAACAAGGTCATTATTTATACTGTGGATGTCATATGTTGCACCTAAAAACCAGTAAACCAGTGACACCAATGACAGATAAGACCCAGCTTGTTATGTAGTTCTCAGCTTCTCATTGAGCACAGTTCAAACACAAGAATACAGATTGTAGGTTCATTATAATCTCCAAAGATCAAACATAACTCCTGTTCCCGCTGAGCCTCTGTTTTCTCTGTGTCTGTTAGTTTGTGATAATTTGATTAAATAAAACTTCCTGCAGGAAGGTGCATCATGTGAGCACAACATAGATGAAATGAACAAATGTCTTAAGACAAAATGTTGACACGGATTTTTCAGCAACACAAACTATTCAGTATTAATCCAGGATCCACTTTAGTTGATGTTACAAATTTAATATATACTGTTAATCAAAGAGCCAAAGAGATTTGGAGCCTGTGGCAGTTGCCAACTGACTCAGCATCTCAACATCTGAAAACATCTGAAAATCTGGCCTTTGATCCCGAGTTCATTTATTTACTGTCCCCATTAGAGTGGGTGAATCTGAAAATGCTGGTCTCATATAGTAACATGGACGGAGAAAGGAAGTCTTTCCAAAGTGATGACGATGCCTGCACAGATAGATTCAGGTGATACGCAGCTTTCTTTTTCATCTCTTTGATTCAACTTGTGAACAGGAAGACACAATCAAATCCCTCTGAATTGTATTTGTAGTTGTATTTGTAGAATCAGATAAATATGAGATAAGTTAAAATGTGAGTTTGGTAAAGTTGAAACCTTCCATTTAACTAAAGCTGAGACTCAGCAGAATCTGTCCCAGTGTCCTCACTAATGTCTATTTTAGTTAAATTTAGTTGTTAAAGAGGAAGAAGAAATTCAATGTGGATTGAGACCAGAAAACATTAGTGTGACACAAGTTGATGTATCGACACTATTTTCAGTTTTATCTGCTCTCCTATGAGCTCAACCTAGAAGTCAGAGTGGGACGGATCATAAAAAAGCCAATGATGGAACAGAAAAGAAAATAAAGTGAAACAAGTTAGAGGAGGTAACTGTCAGGCTCAAAACTGTCTCTCTCCAACTATAACTAAAGCCTGGTAAGATGCAGGAAGTGAGGCAGATCAAGGAGAGACAGGGGAAGAAAGTGCAGAACAATCAAACAAAGAGGGATAAAGTGAGGAGAGAAAACAAGTGAATTCGGCAGCTGCATCTTACCAGACTGTCCTGGAGGAGGGATGCCGCCGGTGCCCCTGGGTAACCGCACAAAGATGGAGAGCACGGCTGCTTTGTTGCCGAAGCAAGGCTCGAGGGCAATGGGTTTCGGGACAGACTGCGGAAAAAGAAAAAGAAAGGGGAGGAAAAAAATAAAAATTATTACACATCAAGAGCTTCCTAAAGCCTGGTGAACACACATCATTTTCAAAGACGGGGATAACGGGCTTTGCTGTTACTGTTCTTTTTTGTGTCAGCAACATGCACAGAAACCAGAAAGAACCATCCCCTGTAGAGGTATATATACTGATCTGTGGGCACAAATTGGATCCCCCACCCCTGATTCCCCCACAGCCCTGCTTACCCAAGCCCCCCACCCTCCCAAAAAAAAAAAAAAAAAAAAAAATACCCCAGTGTTCACCATTTCATGACAATGCTGCCTGTGTGCATCGTGGGCCGCGACTGGAAATCGAGTGGTGGTGCTTTGTGTCAGTGGTGCTGGCGGTGCACTCCTGTCGCCGCAGGCTGCCTGACAAACGTGACTCTCTAATACCAATATCTCCTGTTTATCAGCAACTCATCCATATGTGGGGATGAGTTCCCCCCCTGTAAACACTGGACGGATCTGCTGCTGCTCGCCTCGTACAATATTCATGGGTTTACTTCGGCTGAGGATATGGATATGGATAACACCACCACCTCGCACGCATACTGATACTTTCCCATCATTCTCTCTCTCTCCCGGACAGGAAGCTGGGCTTTGGCATGGTTTCACACACTCCTGTGACTGCCTTTCAACACACACACACACACACACACACACACACACACACACACACACACACACACACACACACACACACACACACACACACACACACACACACACGTCTGAACATATAAGTTCAATCCCTTCCCACGCTGGTTTCCATACTCCAGAGAGTTGAGCTTAATGCCCCAAGTAGCAATACCACTAAAGTGTGACACACACACTTACACACACACAACTGTATAAATACACTTTTTGCCTTTTCGCACATAAATTCATCACAGCTTCTCTCTTTTACTCACACACATGGGGAGCAGGGCAGTAATGGTATTCAGGCTCTGACCTATTTTACACATTTATTCCCTGCTCCGTCTCTCTGAGGCTTACCTTTCATACCAGCAGGATACACAGGCTGTCACACAGGTAGTTGGGGAAGTGGCACAAAGACCTGGGTGCCTGGTTGTGTGTGTGTGTGTGTCTGCGTATTCATTGCAGCTGATGTTGTAACAGAGGGGGATTCTGTATTTGTTTATGTTCTTACAGATGCGAGTCTGTCTGTTTATGGCACGTGTGTTTTCACATGCGTGTCTGTGCTGCGGGCTGTGTTCAGGTGGGATCAGACGGAGAAGGGCATTTTAGCCTCCATTATCTCCACTGTACAACACACACGCACCTCATGAAGCAAATAAGCTGGTGCATTTATACGTCTGAACAAGCTCCCAAATCAGTTTAAGGCAAAAGACACGACGGCAGCTTTACCAACTGAACTATTCACACACCTTCAGCACAGCTGCAGCTTATTAGGTTTGAATTATGGCTCGTCTCTAAATAGGGGTCAACACAAAGAAATATATTATGGGTAACTGTGGGTTTCACACACCTCCCACCCTCAACATGTCATGTGGACCTGAGCATCAAACAGGCTGAGACTAATTTATATACAAAGACACAGTAAGTTTGCAGAAAGTAAATAATTGTTAAAAGAAACTTTGAGAGGCCCCCATTTGCAACCCAGAGAACCTGACTTCAGCCTCTGCAACACATTTCTAATTTAATTATCATCTCTAATGCACAAGGAAATAAAATCAGCTCAATAAACAGCAACAAAATGTGCTGTGAATAGTGTGAATGAGCCAGTTTTCAGGCCTTGAGGGGATTTGTCTAATGTCAGATCAGTCTATAAAAAGTTTTCTCTCTTTCTTTACATCTTGACTGTGGGAGGAAAAGAAACAATGAAAACGCTCTTTTGGGAAACAAAAGAGAAACAAAGACCAGTGGAAAAGCACAATAGTCATCAGACAATCAGTCTCCTTAAATTTTCCACCTTTCAGCCGAACTGAACATCCAGCACGAGGCTTCACACACAACATGTGTGGAAATGAGAATTAACTGAGACTCTTAATCTAACAACTCTGCTAAGATGTCCACACACACACACACACACACATACACACACACTACACAGCAGAATGATCACTGATTAAACTGATGAGAAATTGTATTAGGATCTACAGGGTTGATTAGACCAGTCAAGCAGGGGCTTGCAGCTCCATCAGTAATGGTCCTGTCATTTTGTATATGTCGTGGAGATTTTCTTATTAAAACAGATGGATAATGGCAGTAATATTAAATATTTAATGTCTGCGAGAGGATTATATGAACAAGTGTATGCAGCGCAGAACTTGGTGTTTACGCATCTTTGGACAGAAAAGGTTATTAAGAGGTTGTGTATAAGAGTGTGTGTATTATTTGCGTGCACACCCGTGAGTTTGTATCAGTTTTTGGCTGTGTTGATCTTGGACAAACACACACACACGCACACGCAGACACACACACACACGCAGTGTTACAGGCCCCCTAAGAACTGACAGGGGGGAATAGTTCAGCTGCAGACAAATGAGCTCGTAGCGGGTCAGAGCGAGCTGCTGGAAACACTGCAGTCAAACCAGCAGCAGAATCAACAACAACGCACAGAAAATAACAAATACTCAAATACTCAAGACACATATTTGGATACTAGAGATATCAGCAACTTCTCGACTCTGACGTGATGGTATTTTAATAATAAATCATCAACGGTGCCTTTGACTTTGTTTATATTAATCACACTCATTTCTCAAACAGGAAGTCAGAGGAAAAGTTTTGGTCAGTGCTTTGTTTTTACATCCTCAGCTCCCACCTTGATTATATTTGTTTCTGCTGTCAACCAAAGTTTATTTAAAAAAGGACAAAATTAAGACAAGTTTGTCCCACAGGGTTTTACTGTCTGTCCAGTGTGTGTCATCCTGAGACTCAGGATTTGCACAAGGAAACATTTAGTGTCTTAATAAGAAAAATTTCTATTCATTCTGGTTCTGCTCTCATTTATTTATCCAGCGTTTCCTTGTGTTCAGTGTCATCAACATTACTTTTAATAATCTTTAATTACATATTCAAAATGTAAGGACAATAATTACAATGAACAAATAAGATCATTACAAAGAGGAATGGCAGCTTCTTGCAGGCAAACAATACCATGACATATTTATCCTCCTGAGCAAAAAACAAAAACAAAAAACAAAAAAAAGGAAAATGCACACAGTGACATCTAGAAAAGGTGGGAAGGACGAGAAGCAACAGTTTCTACAACAGGAAGGAGAAGGTTTAAATGAAAAATGTGGATTCAGTGATGAGACACATGGGAGCCAAAAATACCACAGGTGAGGAAGAAGCTACAAATCACTTTAAGTGTGGTCTAATTTGTTTGCAGCAAATAAATGGTATGAAGGTAATTTGACTGTGACATCGTTCATCACAAATGCTTCACACGGTGCTTTTGTCTAATGTTTCCTGCGTCTCAATAAAAGAAAAACGCAGGAATAATGGTTTATCCAATGCAGACGGCTTGAATCAACCACAATTGGTCTGAACAGTAGGACACAATTAGGTTTACAGGCTTTAGCTCGTTGACATAAATGTTACAATAGAAACACCTGCCAGAATAACACAAAGCAATTCAACACAACAGTACAGTTCAACAGAACCACAAACTGCAGCTGAACATTAAAAACATCATTAAGGTAGGATTTATTCCACTGAATCGACAAGGTGTACCTAATAAACCGGAAACTGGGTCTAGCGTCAGCCCTGGTTAATTTGGTGACAGCTGAGGTTACTGGAGGTGACAGCAGGTGTGTTTTAATAACACAGGTCTGTTTGACTGTTGTACTGACGGCCAGAGTCAGCTAACGTGTGTCAACTCTGTCTGACAGCAAAACAGCAACGTCTGTAACAAAACACCAACAATCATGGGCAGAGACGAGTCGCTGCATCACACTGATGAAAACAGTGTTGCTGACATGATAACAGTGACATATAATGCATACATTCACATGGACGTGTGTCTTGTGCATCGCATCTTAAGGTTTCTTTCGAATCCTTTGTGTGTGGGTAAGAAAGGTTTAAACGTACAGTTTGCAATTCGGCCGGCGCCATCTTGGTTTTTGGTGAGGGGTGGATCTGACCTGATCTGTACTCCACATGACTGTGAGTCCTCTAATTCATCATTTAAACATGAATGAACCAGTAACATTGGCTTCACCTTTCAGACCTGAAGTTTACGTCCATATTTATATACAGGCTACGGTTGCACCTGAGAAGAGCAGACATCGTCATGTTGAGGACGATTCCTTAACTATATATTATATATAGTATGTATTAATATTGTACATATTTCACTTGTTTGTCAAGTCTTTCTTTAACTTAGTTAACTTTGCCAAATTAATAGAGGTTTAATTTCACTGCTGTGTTTTTCCAGGGGACCCTGTGGGACATCGTCAAAAAGGCTCCTTTCCCACTCTGGAAGTTTCTTTAAAACACTCATGTGAGAGGTGGGAGTGAACCAGATGAAAGTATCCTCATTAAATACTGAAAGAGAGCAAATTACCATTTTGTTTTCCATTTGACTGCAGTCAAAGCCAATACTGTCCCTCGGGGCCACAGAACATTAATATCACTTACAGCTTGGTGTGATAAATGAGTGATGAGTCAATAACTAGAGAAGACAACAAGTTCTCCGTGTAAGTACCATTTCCATTTTCAATACCATGGTGCTAGAACATCATTATATACGGCTGACATGGATTGCTGAGAAATGGGAATAAAAATACTGACAACTGTTCAAATACAACATTAGGTGGTACAATATCACACTTGGCTAATTTTGCTCCTTGATCCCTGGGTACAAGAAAAGATGAAACAATTATTTTGGCCTTGCCGGAAGCGGTCCGACCAGGCCTGGTTTGCTCCGGTCTACAGGTTTGTTTTTGCCTCAAGCAAAATGTATTCCTCATCCAGTATGTTTACAATTGGAGAGGGGAGTTCTGCCCGTGATAACCTGAGCACATCTGTACACTATGTGTAAAGAAACAAATAACTAAAAGAAGAAGAAGACTGGCAGCTTTTAATTTTACAGCTTAGGGCTGTCATAAACTCGTCTGCCAAATCCAATTTCCACCGCAGCAGCTGCAAGCTGCTCTTAGGTTCTCGTTTGTTTACATGCTCATTTCTCATTTTCTAACACCAGCATCTCATATTTAAACTGGAGAGGGAATAGGCACTGCAAATAAATTTGGAACTGGAAGAAGCCCGCTGTCAGTGATGTGGGATGTGACAGCGGGAACATTTTGATTTTAACAAAGTCATTTCCTAATCGATTGCATTGAGAGTTCATCAGAACAACTATTGTATCCAATGCACAACCTCAATTTCAGCCTGAGCGCGCAAGCCAACCACTTCACTTTCCATTTCGACAAAAACAACACTGTGCACCCCCCAAAAGAACACAGTTTATCTCCTTCAACACACATGTCCACTTTATTTTGGCCTGAGCAGTAATTAAAGCGGGAAAAACAAAACAAAACACCTTGAAAAATTCAATTATCCATCCTTTTAAACTCTTTATGCATGTGATTTTTTTTTTTTTTTTTTTGCCTAAGATGTTCCCCAAAGGTAGTGTCTTTTCTCGCGGTCTTCTTCAGAGGCTGTGTGTTAATAACATTCCCCAACAGATGCCTTTGTTTTAGAGCGCTGAAGCCCTCCCCTCGACTCCCGTCTGCCCAACCTCCTCCAGAGAGTTATCTAGACTGGCCAGACAGAGCAGTGAAAGGTTTTGTTAAATTACCTCCAGTAATTAGCCCAGCACGTAGCATCGCTGCTGAGCCCACACACACACACTGATGTGGGCATACACTGTAGCTGCATGCTGCTACGCTTTCATCCGCTGCATTCATCTCTACTTCAGCAGCAGTCAGAGCGTGAGCCCCCCTCCCCCCGGCAGCGACAAGAGCGAGTCAAACTCCCTGTTGCTATGACTCACCAGGTACAGCCATTTCCACTGAGCCAACTTTGATGAGTTTTTATTCATTTGGTGTCTGTTTGCCAAGAAAATGTTTTGTCAGCCTTTAATTATAAACGTCATATTGCAACATATTTTAAGTACACACTGCAGAAAAATGAAGATAAACAGGGGAAAATTTAAGTTATCTTTCTAAATCAGAACTTGAAGGACAAAGAACTTTAGGTGAACTGGACTAGATACAATGCAGCTCTTTTCTAAACTGGAACTGATTGAAGTGGACGTCCTGTACAAGGGCCTCCTGCACATTACTTTTAATTACTCTTCAGGCTAGGGCTGCATGATAGGCAAAAAAAAAAAAAAATCATATTATAATTTCGTGAAGTAATTTGCAGATACTGCATTTGCAATTTTAGTTGGAGTGATTGTTATTATCAAAAATTCTGATGATGCGATCTTTGTTGGGGCTTGTACTAAACAAGCACGTTCCCTCACATCTATAATTCAAATTATTGTGCAGCCCTACTTCAAACTAACAAAAACGGCCACCATCAACATGTGTAATTTTTATTAATATAAGCAGCTGGTCAAACCCAACATGACCGAGTCAGCTGACTCTGTGGGGCCAGGAAACTTTGGTCCAATGTGTTAGAAAACATGCAACTTCAGCCCAAACAGGTGAGAAGCTTAATGCCTGTGATTACTGCAACCAAATAAAAACAACTTCTGTCTTTAACGCTGCCTCATCTTCCTTTCACCCTGTCTCCGTCTGCGATGCTCTTTAAAATTATTCATGAGAACTGACTCACCAGTGGCTCCTACAACATGCTATAACTTTAACTGCAAACTTTTCTGCTTTTCCAAAAACAGCCGTGGACTCTTCCAGACTCTTTCCAGGTAACCAGGAGACACAACGACACACATCAAATACTATTCTTGCCATGAAAGATGGATGATGTAAATAAAATCAGACAATTTATGTTGAGATATAAATACAACTTCAGACATTAAAGGTGTAACTGTGTCAACTGTTGCATCTCAACAAACCAGAGTCTGAATTTATGACGCACAAATCTGAGCAATGATAATAATTTAGCATCCTTTTGTTATTGTTGACCTTATTCATTCTTCGCCAGGCAAACAACTTAAGGTTATCACTCTCGGTCTAAAAATCAGCCAAATGCCTTTAATTTAATGCGACACCCAGTGATTGGAGGGGAAGATAATGGTGCACCACATGTCAGATAAACCAGAGCTACCCCTTCCCTTGATTTTTCTTTCTTTCTTTCTTTCTTTTTTTTTTTTAACATCACATGTCCCGATTTTCTCTTGTCCCACAGCGTCTATAAATAAAAGCAGAGCATTAGGCGTCACAAAGGTAATCATCTGCCTGTGAGGCTGGGCTCGCAAGCTCCATTTGGCAGAAGCAGAGTGAATATATCTCATCGGTGGAGCAAGTTTGGACTTCCCACCGAGGCTATAAACAACTTTAATGATCTTCAGCTCACCGTGCGGAGCCTGGCCCCCTGTATACTCTGATCGTGGGTCTTAATACACTACTGTAGCGTCCTGATAAAACAGCATGGAAACAAGGGGAAGAAGCTGCTCTGAGTCGCTCAATCTGAGCCGGGAGGAGATAGGATAGCGTGTGCTCACCGTCTGAGCGGGTGAAGGCAAAGAAAGCTGAGGAGGAAAATCTAAATTGGATCTCTGCTCCTGGGCTGCTGCTGCCCTGATGGAGGGAAGGAGAGCAGGCCGGGAAGAATGGAAGAAAAGCAGAGTAGAGGTGGGAGAAGAAAAGGTAAAGCAGAGATGGAGGAGGTGGCGTAGGGCGCCTGATTTCCACAGCAAGCTGCATCCTTTCTTTCTACACAACAGCACAACACGTGCACACACGACAACACCCACACAAACATACAGGAGTACACAAAGACACACACTTGCTCTGCTCAGAGACACACACACACACACACACACACACACACACACACACACACACACACACCAGAACTAGCCGATATGGCCGACAAAAACCCCCAGACAGCTGATAGGATCAGTAAAGTGCTAGTAAATTAGAGGAGAACACTATAGTGAGGTAAGGATGTCAGACAGGAGACGAGAGAGGAGGCAAAAAGATCCAAAGAAATAAGATTCAAAGAAAGTAAAGACAAAAGACGACAAAAGAAAAAGGTTGATAAACACCACGAGGAGAACAAAACAATAAAAATGTAATGAGAGATTAAAAAAGAAACAACAAGCAAGAAGAGCAGGAAGATAAGTTGAAAACAAAAGAAAAAAGAAGAGAAAATGACAGAAGCTGAGAAGAGAGAACAAATTACTGAAGAAAAGAAGATTTAAAATACACAAAAACAGAGATGGGAGTGATAGAAGGAGAAAAGTGACACACAAGAAAAGAACTGAAAAGAAAGAAAGGGGAGAAAACAGAAGAGTGAAAAATAGAAGGCATGAAAAAGACAAAGGAAAAACTGAGGAGCCCAGAAGAGAAAATTAGTAAAATTAGAGATTAGAAGAAAAAGAGAACTAAGGACAGATGAGTAGAGGAGACGAGGAATAACTCCTGTTGGAGCAGGGGTTTGATTAGCTCCTGATCTTCCCGAGGGGCCCTGCAGCCTCTGCTGGGAGTAACCTTGTGTTTGGGAGCAGGAGCCCCTTGAGATGCATGGCCCCTGTCAGAACCGTGGGGCCCCGAGCCACCCCGCAGAAACAGCCCTATAATTCTGCACTACATCTGCATTCAGGGGTCATTCATCACAAAGTGCACAGTCACAGGTATACCTGCCTGCGGCTCTGCGCCCGCCGAATACTCAACTGCAATTTCTGTAACTCTATAACTAAATGTTCTCTGCTGCTGCCTCTGTGCACAATATCTGCATTTAAATCTGCTCCAACCTGCTTCAACTCCACTGGTACCTCCCGCATTTCTCTATAATAAAGTCTTCTCAACCACCACCTCCAACAGCTGGATATTTATATTTTATTACAATTTACAGCTTCAGCAGCCTCAATCTCTCCTGTTGATCTGGTTTTCTTTTACATTTAAATCTACACCGATGTGCTTAAACTAAATCTGTTCAAAGACTCTTCCTTAAGAGCGAGATCGGGAAATCCAAATAGCCCAACAGAGTCGTCAGATCACTCTGAAAGGACGTAAATAAAGGCTGTGTCTGTGTCTCCGCAGCTGCGTGAAGTCCCATAAATGTCCTCCAGTGATGTTACTTGAGTCAGCAGAAGTGCCTTAAACCTACCCAATGACCATCTGGTTGTTCAAAGAAGTCAGATTGTATTGAAGTCTATTGGAAAATGTCCCTACTTCTCCCTTGATTTATTAGCTCAGTAAACGTTTTACTAATTTGTTTATGGTCTCATTCTCCAGTTTCAAGACTTCAATACAATATGATGCTGCCACTTGGGTTGGACAGACATGAGTTTACCCGACCTTTGTGTCTGCTCCTCATCTCTGCTCGAGACTGGCAGCTCGCGGCTACATTAGCTGCTACTATCATAACACACCTGAATCTATGACCAAACTGCCTGCGGTTAAACTGCATTGTGGGTAGTGTAGGCAGCAGGTTTTGATCAGGGAGAAGGTGGTGTGGAATAAAAAAATAAAAAATAAAAAAAGACAATAACTTTGGTTCTGCTGCATCAGTTTTGATTTCCTCTGTTCTCAGTCTGACAGTGTTATAATAGTGTAATGCTACATTGGTGAAGTTCAACAGGAAAATACATACATAAAATACATACATAAATACATAGAAAGTTTTCTGATTTCTGCTTCCACATTGACACAACAGAGGAAGATTTCACTAAAACCTGTGGTGGGAATTTTGACAGCATCTTGGTGAAAATAAATTCTTGGTAAATGTCTGGGTTTATTCTAATTATCACTGTTGTTATTCAGCCCTTTCACACTCTACCAAACTCTCTTGATTCTTCTGAGTGTGACTCCACTAACCACCACAGCATATATTTCTACTTTACTCTATTTTGTTTTCCTCACTGTATGAATATGATGTGTCTTCTTAATCAGAAGCTTCCTGGTATTTAAGCTGTGTGTGCCTTCTCTCTCTGCAGAGATAATTGAATAAATTTATGTAAGATGAAGTGGAGTTTTCTGTTTCCTTTATTTAAAAGCAGCTAAGAAATAGTTCCTACAAACTATCCACAGTGAGGCTTTTGCATAATCAAGAGCAGCTTGGACAAAGTTTCTGAATGATTTTTTTAATGCTCTGTGCAGCACAAACAAAAGTTCTGTTCATATCCATATGCTGTGGTTGTGGAGGAAGTTTCATATAAAGATATCTCCAAACCTCTGGATGGCTAGATACCAACACTGGTAGGAATGTGTTTCAGTGATTTAGAAGTACAGAAAATTTAATTTCACAACAGCAACATGATTTGGTCTCCGTATAGAGCCATATTTTAAGAAACCCAGAACCCCTCTTTATAACAAACTGTCTGTCACTCTTTATATTGCCTTCCTATATAAATGGCTTTTTTCCAACAAGCTCCATTTTGACAGAACTTTCTACCTCCAGTTTCTCTGTCAGTATTTCAAAAACACAGATGGTTCGATGCACCAAAACAAGACTGTTTTGTAAGATGAATCATGACTTTAATAGTGCCCCCTAATGTTCTTTATTTTCATGCCAGCAGCAAACATTTCCTGTAAGTAGGCGTTTTTATTTATTTTTTCAAAATGAAGAATATCTCAATGCTGGAACAAAAACTCTTTGCTTATATCCGAGCACAGTCTTAATCTACATTACCTTACTCTCATCTGCATGTATTTAACTCAAGGGTTAACTGAATTCGTTCCCATTAGAATTCACTGCCTACCCACCATAACTGGCTGTAACTGGTATAATGCGCTGTGTTAGTCATCAGCAGCCCACTTTCATCATCATTCGGCCTTCACACAGTCCCGCCAAATGTACACTTCGTTGACCCTCATTAGGTGTACTAGACCTGCACTACACTTCAAACTCTTCTCCCTAAGTGAGCTCAATTAAGACTCCTTGGCTCGCTGAAAACGAGTGAAACCACCGTAAAGAGTTCAGACTCAAAAATGACGTAAAACAGATGGTGTGAGGAATATCTTTCACTCCTGTGACTGTAATCACTGACCGCTGTCAACAGGCACGAGGCTGAGCTCCCACTTGAGGGAGGATGAAGCCTCCCTGCTAGTGGCCCTCTCAGCTCAGCCCCCGACAAAAGGTGAATGTGTGTGGTGTGGTGGCGACTGCTCAAAGAAAGGGTTGTGCTCACCTTGACGTTTCCTCCTATCAGGTCAGGCGGCTCTTCGTCCGTCTCCAAGGCGACGTTGATGGTGGCGAAAGGCCGGCTCGCCATCTGCTGCATCTCCCTCAGTAGTTGCTAGGGAAGAGGAGGAAGAAGAAGAGAAGTGCAAAGGTCACTGACAGGTAAACACAGGCTGTCTACAGACTATTCTCCAATTCAGTATGACACCAGTGTGCTTTCTCTCTAGTTGCTGAATAGAAATTGATAAAGCATGGACAAATTATTTTTAAAGGACTAGGACTCAAAAAATTTGAGGTGGATGAGGAAGGGTTGAAAGATGTGAAAATGTAATGTGTTGCAGGTGCAAGTTAAAAATGTCACTGGTAAAGGTCTGCAAGTGTTATTAACACTATATGCTTGGACATGAAATTACCAGGTTTTAGAACGTTTGACCACTTGGAGCAACAGGATGTAAACACAACACTGAGAAATTATCATACATCACATGTGTTTACAAACAGAGGCTTGATAAATAATAAATATGCTTGATAAATAATTCAATATTCACTCTTTTTCAACCTCGGTTTTGGTCTCCACCAAGAGACAGGTCTGAGCATGTCAACTGAAGATTGAAATGATGAGAATGGTGAGACTCAATTGAAACCATGAAGTTGGGGCCATAAAACAAAAAGAACATTGAGTTAAAGACCCTGAAATGCTCTGTAGAGTTGAAGGGAACTACAGAGCTGGCTCATAATTCATCAGTTTGAGCAACACCTTTCGCTTTACACAGTCATTTCATTTATTATCAAAATAAATATTTTAGTATGTTTTAAGTATCAGATGCACTTATTGAGAATGGTGCATTTACACTTTGCATAAATCAATAATCATTGGTTGGTATTACTGGGTTTCCATATTTTAAAAACTCAAGTCAACACACTAATAGATGACTTAATAACTTTCAATTAAGATAAGAATTATAATTATAAACAGTTGAAGTGGTGCAGCAAATTTGTTACTGCCTGTAAAAATCGTGTTTTATAAATACATTGTATATTTTGCAAAGCGTTGTGTAACTGATGAATATACTGAAGTGAAATGCAATTCTCTTAAAATGTAGTAGGGCATATAATGACAGATATAATGGAATTAATCAGGTAACGCACAAGTACCCTGTGAATAAATGTACTTAGTAACTTTCCACCACTGCAAGGTGGAGACACAGTCTCATTTTGGTCTGATTTATAACATGGACCTTGGCCAAAGGAAGAGGAGGATGGAGGTGATTATGAGAGGGTGAAGGAGGGGGAAGAGTAGGAAAAGGAACAGAGGAAAGGAGACGACGAAGGAAGAACAGGAGGAAGGGGAGGTTGAGGAAAGTCAGAGACCACAGTAAAGAAGGCGATGTGCCTGTGTCTTCAGCTGTCGAAGCAACCAAAGTACAAGGAGTAGAGAAACAAATGCTGTCAACTGCCGAGACACCAAGACCTGAATACCAGCAGCAAGCACCTCGAAACAAAACAATAACACCTGCAACCGCTGTACGAGCAGGAAAACACTGACAGAAATGAGACAAAAAATCACAAGGGAAGAAAAAAAGAAAGTCAAACAGGCAGGATAAAAAAAAAAAACACATCTAACTGATCATTTGTTTGAATGCATCTCCTAGTGCTTCAGCTCATAAAGGAAGTCAAACAGCGACAGTGGAGCGTGATGTGTGCAGAGTTGTGTGTAGACAGACAACCAAAAGAAGTTTGACACAATCTATTGGCCTCCGTCTCATTACAGTGAGTCACTGGCAGAGAATAGGTGCAGGTAAATGGCAGCATTGCAATTCAGCTTGCAAAGTACACACGGCAGAAATCGCAGATGGCATTTCTCTGTTGATGCATGTTCACGTGGGGGGAGGGGGGTCGAGGCTCGCGCATGAAGTGCCGGCCTCCGAGTCAACGCAACTTGCAATCAATCCGCTGAGCGTTTCCATCCCCTGTCCTGTGACGTCTAATAATCATATCCTTTCTAAATGTTCCATAAATTGATGGGAAGGCTCTGTCTGTCTACAGTAAAGAAAAAAAACCTCGAAATTTGATGTCCTGGATTCTCTTTGTGGAGTGAGCCAGCTAATTAAATTCCTGTATGTCTGTGGATGTGTGCCTGTATCTAAATCTCCCCACACTCCTCTCTGTTGTAACAGCTGGGCGAGCAGGAGCTGAACTCCTTTTACTTGAGTTACTACTTTTAAAACGAAATGTTGAACTTTTTTAGGGAATGTGCATTTTTGCTGCAAATTAAATGAGGATCAACATCGCTGTCAAGATGACCAGCACCCAGTTAGCTTAGCTTACCTTAACATGAATTATAGACATGAGGGCGAACAGCTATCCTACAACATGTTGGTTTAATTGTACAAAAAAAAAATAACAAACCTCTAAACATAACCTCCCATAAAATGCTACTTTTTATCATTACACAGACTGAACAGAAAGAATGACGTGTTAGGTAGTGAAGGCCAAGCCACTTTTCCAGTCACTTAGCTAACTTACTGCTTAGCTAACCTACAGTTTAGCTAACCTACAGCTTAGCTAACCTACATCTTAGCTAACCTACAGTTTAGCTAAACGACAGTGTTGCTCAAAATTACAACTAACTAACAAACTAACAATTCAAAAGTGAAATGTAATTGCCAGATTAATCTGAAACAAAAATAATTGTGATGGTGGTTGCACACCATTCAAACCTTGTAGCATTTCTTACAAGGTTAATGTAACTTTGTTAATGTAATTTTTGTTTGTTGACTTAAAGTAAGAAGCAACTCACACAGACACACACTATTCATTCACGCAGCAGCTGGTGCCATTTTTGAAGCACCCTGAATTGACTGTAGTCAGTTTAATGTCATCTGACGGAGGAAAGTGGGGAACCGTTACCTGAATGCTCCCTTGGACACAGCTGCTGTCTTATTTAGACAATAACAACATCATAAGGAAATTCTTATCAGCCTTCAGGGCTTGTCAGAATATGCCATTCTCTCTACTCAAAGTCTCCAAGGACCCACCGCAGTCTTGGTAAATGTGACATTTCTTTTAGACCTCAGCGTGGCCTACATTATACTAGTTTGGCATCCAGTGCGCTGCCCTCGAGAGGTTTGCCTCCTACTTAGGAGACAAGTCTTCCTCTGTTAAGACCGGACACCTCCTCAACTGTCTCCCACTTACTCGTAGAGTGCCTCAAGGTTCCAGTTTTGGGTGCATTTTATTTGTTTTGTGTATAGGTCTTTCCTTCAGGATGTGAAATGCTGGACTTTTTTCAGCTGATTGATAATAAGACAGAAGTGATTGTTTTTGGTTCCATTTGGTTGGATGGTCTTAGTAGTAGTATTTTGGGTTTTTATATATAATATTTCAAAAACTGATCTAGTTTTCTGTTATACATTTTTGCAAATATTTTGCGATTGCCTATTTGCTCTCTGACTGCACAGCTAGTCTGTCTTCATGAGTAATAGTTGTCTTGATTTGCTTTCTAGAGCCGCCTTTCTCATGGTATTTTTTGCAAAAGAAAGCTCAATAGCAAATTTGCAAGTTAATAAACATTAAAAGACTTAATAAAGCGAGTGATAGAAACAGAATAGTACTTACTGTGGAGCAGATACAGTATAAAAGAAGGTTTATTAAAAGCTCTCACTTCAAACAGAAACAAAAAATAAACCAAATCTGAAAAACTACAGGAAGACGCTAAAAATAGAAACAGTGTGAATTGTAATAGTAGAACAATAACACCCATTAAGTATGAATGAATCCAAGCACAATGGCAAAGAGTTGCCTCATTACCATATACAGTACACAAATAAAAACAGGCTGAGCCGACATGCCCATTCTAACGCCTTGAAATCATGCGCTCTTTGCTGCCACTGCAGTAGTCAGCACGCAGAAACAAATGAAAAACACAAATGAGCAACTTGTTGTGTTGAGTCCCAATTTGCCATGATTAGACGCCCCACTGTGTGAAGCATCTGAGATCCAAAATATGTAGCCTGTGTCAGTGTGAACAATGCTGGGTGAGTAGCAACAGAACACGCTAAGCCCCTCTTGTATCGTTCACTGATGTCTGGTTTGTTTAACACTAACTTCTATTAAGTAATAATTGAGTCTATAATTTACTGGCCAAACAAAAATCAAAATTCAATACTCCTGCTACAAATCAGATTTCACTCTGAGGAAGGTAATGAAATTCTTAATGAACTTCTGGCAGAATCATCTTCTCTCATACCAATGCAGAAGCATCATCATCACGGCCTGGATCACCGTGGCAAGCAGTGTGCTGAGAAAGTGAGAATCTGCATGCAGGCAACATCCTTTTTCATAAGCGGAGCGCCTTCAACAGCACAAAGCAACAGAATTGATTTACTGGATAAAAAGCAGATGGAGGAGCATCTGAATGTTGCAGTAAACAAACTTTATAGATTCAGTCCACCTCCCTCAGCCTCTCTACAAACAGCCTGCTCTTGTCTAACATACCAGTAACCTTTATTTAAACAGCCATGTTTGACTGAACTGTCATACTTTTTTTTTTTTGTTGTATTCACAATTACATATTTCTACTGTGCTACTGGGAATTGTCCACAATCAATAGCATGTACTGCTGAACAATAAAATGCACTGCTGGAGAAGTTTCTGCAAAAATGTGAGTGCAGAACTGGAATAAAAATTTCTTGCTTCAAGGACAGTTTATTCCTGCTTAAGGACAATTCATCAACAAAGATTTAAAACTTTTATTGATACTTCAAATAAAATGTAAGAAATCAACCCCTTAAAACAAACTTCTGGTCTTACAAATGCAAACACACAAATTACCTATTGTAATCTAGGCAAACGTGTGAGCTAACAGTTACCTATTCATATAATCAGCAGAAATGTTGCAATATTAGTATTCATGAAGAGTTGAGTTGCTGTCTGTGATGAATCTAAGCTCAATATTCACTCCTTTTAGCTCCGATTTTGGTCTCCACCAGCTCCTGGGGGAAACGTCTGTCTCTTTTGCTGATATGCTCAATGTTCACCAGCTGCCCCACTGACTGCTACTAACAGTAGATAGATAGGAGGAGACAATTCTTGCATCAAACAGACTTCCAGTTTTTCCTCAAACTACTGCTGTTATTGTTTCAAACAAAGAACGATTTTCAAACCTTAGGTCTCAATTGCACAGCCTAGCTCATCATTACAACTAGCTATGTCAACATTTTACATGCAACATCACCATCCTAGTTCTGGAAAACAGACAGGGGAGAAAACACAAGCCATTAGACGATCAGCCATGCAAGAAGCAACCATGTTATTATGTCCCTTAATTTCAGAATTGAGGTGTGGGATCAAAATTTTATCATGATGGACAGGAATGACAGTCGATCACTGCAGAGATAAATACAACACTGAAAGAAAATTTGATTTCCTTCAACTGGAATCAAAATAAACCGTACACTTGATTTACGTTTGTTATGAAAATCAATTACAATCTGCAAACTACGACCCGTCTTCCCCTAACTACTTTTGAAACCAGCTGTCCTTTGGATTTTCAGCCCTCCTCAGTAACCTCTGGACTGCCCCCATCAGGTAAAGGAGACCAACCGTCCTGGAAGGAGTCCTACAGAAGATACAATTTGCACAAATCTCATTAAGCCGTGCTGCGAGTAGGCAGCGCTGTAGAGCGCTCCAAAGATAACCAGAAGCCAGAGGAGTTACAGTGCAAGTCGCCTACTTCTCAAATTGGCTCTTAGTTTTCTGCGGGGTAGTCAGAGTGTGTGTGTGTGTGTGTGTGTGTGTGTGTGTTTGAGAGAGTATCTGACTGTGGAAGAGTGAACAGTGCATACATAAACCTAATTATGAGATGTGTGCATAGAGGTGGACACACATACACAAACACCCAAACACACACACACACACACACACACACACACACACACACACACACACGCACATGCGCATGCGCAGGCAGGTTGGAGATACTTGCACATGAGCACTCACGAATGTATGTGCATATTTTCACAAATGTAAATGAAGTCTCCAAACGCACACATATTAATTTTGTATGCACAAAAGCATAACGGCACATGAGCACACGTGCCTGCAGGTAAAGTTAGATTGTTTGAATTAAATGCACATATGTTATAATACAAATGCATGAACGATCATATGACCTTCACACGCATGAGTGTGAACACATTAGTGCTAAAAGAAATGACTTGATTAACTGGCAAATCATCAGAAAGCTGATCAACTTATATCCTCATTTTTTTTTACTCAGCTAAAATTTCTTGCTCTTGGTTTTATTTTATTTGAATTGAATATTATTGGATTTTGGACAATCTGTCATTTATAGAGCTAAAAGAAACTGCCCCAAAATGTTGCAGAGTAAATGAAGAAATTGATTATTATAACTGATTTGTGGACGCAAGGGATAAAACATAAGCCTCTATTTAGATCCATGTTTGGCTGCTTGGTGAACTCAAATATGTCTCCTTTTACCTTTTTTTTTTTTTTTTTTTGCTGAATGCAACCAGCTGCTTGCTGTAACTGGAGGTAGTGCTGATGAGAGCGGTGTGAGAGAATCACACCAGTAAAGTTGTGAGGCAGAAAAGCAAAGCAGGAAGTTGAAAAGTGCTGAAATGCTCCTCGGAGCTGTAGAAACACAGTCGGTGATAATTGTCACTATGACACAGTCATTTGACCTATTGTTAACATAAAAATAATGATTAAAGTAGATTTAAACTATAATCTAGAGGTTGAGCACTGATGTCAAAAATCACTCAAGGAGGCCTTTTAACAAATTTGTGGATTCAAATGATTTTATTCACTCACTCTCTCATATACATTAGCTGTCTGTGTTTGAGCATTCGCAGTGAGCAGTGGTGTGCCAAAGAGATTGAGTGCATCAGCAGAGCGAGCAGAGGGGAGGGAGGAGGGTGGGGGGGTTAAAAAAGAAAAAGCAAAATGCAGAAGAGAAAATGATGAGAAGGGAAACGAGACAAAAGAGAAATAAGGGGGGATGTTGGAAAGAGACGAGCGATGGCAAACACAGCAAAGAAGAAAAAAAAAATGGGAACAGAAAGAAAGACAAAGGCGTTCAAAGAGTTCGCCCCTGGGAAGAGGGGATGGAGTACTGGATCGCCTGGGCACAGACACACACACAGACACACACACAGACACACACACAGACACACACACACACACAGATAAATACACACATCCCACGTGCAGTTACAGGCTCACATGGACGGACACACACACACGCAGCACTACATCAAGCCATTTATTTATTGATGCGTCTGTTTAAAAATGCTGTCGGTGGGAGAGCTCTCAATCATCCTTCAGCTTCACTGAAGGAAAACTGCGGCGCAAGAGGCACGGAGGGGAGGAAGGGAGAGAGGGAGGAAAAAGAGAGAGGAAATCTTTGTCTGTGAAACGACGTTAGCTGCTTGCTGCTTCTCTCTCGCTTCATCTTTCCATCTCTCCGGCAGTGAGGTGGGGGGTAGAGGAGGCACGCTGTGAATACTGACAAGGGAGAAGACTTTGATCCCTCCCTCTGCTCTCTTTCTCACTCCCTCCACATCTTTTTGTCTCTCTTCTCCTCTTTTCTACCTCCATCCCTCTCCAACTCTTCCTCTTCTCTCACTGCCGGCCTCCTGCTGCCTTTGCTGGGCACCTCTCCATCCATCTCCCTCTCCCTCTAAATCTGTTCATCTCTCTCCTGTACATACTGTATACTTTCTCCATCGCCTCAGCCACAGCACTGATCAATACTCCATCAAAGAGCAGCGCACAATTAAAAAGCAAAAGAAGAGAATTAAAGAAGCAGAAAGACTGTGATGAGATGAAATGGTAAAATGAAGGAATGTGAGGTTAAAACAAAGGAGACCCTCAAGTGAAGCAATTACTGGGAGGATTCAATAAAAGAGTATTTAACCAATCAACCCAGAGAGCACTCATGCCAACTCCTTCTGTAGTGGCTCATTGTGTTTTCTTAAAATGAACCGTTTGGACAATGTGACTCTTTCCTCTTTTCTTGAGAGGGGAGTTTGTGCGAGGATGTGAGCCCACAAACAAAAACACAAGGTATTACAAGTACAAGGAGAGTGAATCTGACACCTGATAGCCAGCAGTTACTGGACCACAGCACAGCATGAGCAGCCAAGCAAGATTTATTTTTAAGGCAACACTTTAGTCTGCAACTTTCCAAACTTGGGTTTTTTTGATGTGTAGATGCACAGGGTGGATGATGGGACTTTGTACCTGGCTGTCAGTCTCCTCTGATGTTCCTGTCACTAACAGCACCTGGACCTGCTCCAATTTGTCTCAGGTCTGTGTGCTGGTCAGATCTAATATGTAAACAAGCAAATCACTGCAGCTGCCTACACTGTTTGCATAATGATGACTTGTTTTTTTTTGGCCAGATAACAAATTCATGACTCTGTTTTTAGCCTTTTCAACATGCTTTATTCAATACTATGGGTCAGCGCCAGTGTTTTAACTCATAACTGTCACTATGAGGAAACTCTCACTGTTACTGTTTAGTCTATTTTGGTTTTATACTGCAATTCTCTTGTTTGTAAAGTGAGCTGAAGTGAGCTGTCAGACCAAGGATCAGATGCACAAAACTCTCTGTGGAAGCGGCGTACGCATGGTTTTTGTGTGTACACATTATTTAACATCTGGCCTAGATCTTAGGTCAATTTTTATTACATTCAGTGGCACATTAACACGTCACTGTGCCCCTGGGCACCAACATTCAAATGTCCCGTGATTATGAAAAGGAACTTCAATAATTTCTATAGCGTCACAAAGGAATATAACTTTTTGTTGCAAATAATAAGAGAGAGTATTTTTATACAGCCACCACTAAGGAAGTCCAGAGATGGGAAATGGGAAAAGAAAAGGTAAAATAAAGTGACATTTCAGCCAACATGGACAGGAGGAGGTGCTCAGACTCATGAGGGATACACATTTAAAGTTTTATGGAACCCTAACCTAACCCTTACCCCAACTGAGCAAATAGCTGGTAATAAAGACCATGTTATATAGTCAAAAGGTCCAGAACAAGTATGAAGGTGGACCTTAAGTCGCGATAGCTTCATCCAATAGATGATCATATGATCATTAGAGGCAATAAACTTTATTTTACAGCTTTAAAATTGATGATGACAAGGAGCAAGGATTAGCAAAGAGCACTTCTCTGGACCCCAAAGGTATCGATCTTTTTCTCCAACGTTCAGCTTTTATAATAAAAAAAAACTCACGGCTGTTTCCTCCTTTGCTCTCCACCCGTTGCGTTGCTGACAAAACAGATGAAACTCTCACACCAGCTGTTGCTGCGTCCTGATGTGTCACATTGCGTCATGTCATGCTGTGGCATGTGATTGGATGCCCGTGGTTCACGGCAGACAGGATGTACAAACAGAAGAGGCAATCACTGTACAGGAGCCGTGTCTTCCAGGGACAGCAATGCCCCCTTTCTGCTGGGGCTTGGAAACAGGAGACATGCACTGCACAGTGTGTGGAAACGTGCACGTGTGCTCTGAAGCACGTCTCGCAGCAGTGCTGTGCGATTCCCTGTTCAGATGCTAATTCTGTACAGAAACGTACAGTTGTTAACCAGTGTAGCTCTTGTGTGAGGCTGCCTCTCTTACATAAGAGACTAAAAGGCAAACAGGAACTTCAACTTGTGCTAATATTAAACTACAAAATTTTTAAATGTTTTCAGTGAGCAAATCTACAACAGTCAAGCTTAAGTTAGAAGTGTCAGAATTGTTGACTTAAGAGTGCCAGAGGAAGCGAACTGAGGTGGTTCTGAAGTTAAAACAAAGGCTGAGCAGTGATGGAGGAGATAAGACAGCTGCGGCAAGAAGGAATGAATAAAAGTAAAGAAAGTGAAGACAGCCCGGGACGAGATGAAACAGAATCAAAAAGTACAGGAGCAGGGGTTTGACAGAGGCTCTGGGCTTATGATAAGCCCTGTACCGCTGCCATGATGGATGGGTGGGGGTGTGGAGGGTTGGGTGTTACGAGGCCAAATGGGGGTCACCCACAGTGCGGCGAGGTTGGGACGATAAGCCAGCCTGTGCATCGTGAGCAATGAGACTCTGGCGCGGATCCAAACTCTAATTATATGCGCCATCTCTGTGGAATTAAGATTAGCAGGGTTTAGATGTGTTTTGGGAACTCAGACAAAAAGCCACGTGTTCACAAAGAGAAAATGTGAATGACACCAGTGCAGCAATCACTGCAATGGATCAAAATGTGGGAAGCAGCTAGAATAAAACTCAACCAACCCACACACACACACACACGCACTCCTGTTCATTCACTCACACTGACACAAACTTTTCCATATTCACACACACAAAAACATGAATGAGCATGTTCTCACTTGTGCTCATGTTTGTGTTAGCGGTCGAGGACCTGCTTGCTGGTTTATTTCCTTTTTAAAAGCAGAGTTTGTGTTTGCGGTGGAGTTGGCGTGGACGAGCCTAAGAAGCCCGACTCCTAACACTGTTGCAGAGGTAGCTGGCTGCCAGTGCTGCAGTGGCTCCTGATTCTTTTTCATCACATTTTGATGAATCCGCACCCTGTCAGGTCCGAGGAGACTGCTGTTTGCTGGACTATGCGGAGGATATCATTAACAAGGTCTTCCCTTTAAGGAGGATGCATGTTTTTTACTGAAGATTCTCAGCTTCCTGCGTAAGTGACCTTCAACGTTGCCCCCCCCCCCCCCACTCCCTCCTTCTCTTTCTCTCACTCGTCATCTCTCCTTACCTCTCACTTCAGGATTGATCACCTCAGAAGTAGGCCTTTTGTTCTGTGCGGTGGTGCAGTGAACATTGACCTCAGGAGAGAGGAGGAGATGGAAGGCAGCTCTCATAGAATCTTAAAGCATTGCTCTAGTTAATCTACAGGGGCCTTACAGCACTTTTAAAGAAGAGCACAGTTGATGTTGCCGCCTCAGTACACAGGAAACACATTTTTGCTCTGCGTCAGTTTATCTGCATCATAATCTGTCGGTAAGACGACGTCAATAACGTCCGTGTTGGCAGAGTTATCACGTCCAACCCTGGACTGAAGAAAATTTACCAATTTGAAAAATACTTGCTATAACATCATTAAAGTATAATTTCCAACGTGTCGTTTAGAAGCAGCTTGGGACACCTTCATTAAAGCTTGTTTCAGCGAAGGGTTTATGGCATGTGATGGCTGATCTTCATTAGATTCACAGGACTCCATAAGCTTGACTTTCCAGGGATAGATAGTATTTTATATGGCTAAATGCTGTTCCAGAGTGCTGCAGAGAAATAATGCAGCACTGGTTTTAATGGACAGATTTTAGCGTTATGAGCAAAAGACACAGAGGATTTCATAAAATGTTGCTTTAAATCAGCAGAAATGTATTAAAGTCTGATCTTGTGTTAATTCATTCCCTGATAATGTGATAAAGCATTACACTACATGGACTATGAGTTTCCTAATGATCATTATATGTCTGGGGATCTTGTTGTATTAGCTGTTAATTGCCTATAATGGCATGTTTTACTACTCCAGCTCTGACCTCATTGAAAGGAGGATACTGTGAGATTTCTGTCATCAGTACACCAACAAACAATGGGCCATGCAGCAGCAGGCTGCAGAGAACGTGATGGGGAGTCTCAACCACGACGCTGAAGGCGGCTCTGAAGTTGGCCGCCTGGGGGACTGGCGCTGTGCAAGATGACACAACAGAATGGGTAAGTGTGAGGAGAGGTGGCACAAGGTGGCGGGCGGGCCGAGCGGAAAGTATTTCGGCTTGGGTCACCTTGAGTAATTCATCTCTCACCTCCAGCAGGGGGGTGAGGAGATAGAC
The DNA here is from genome assembly GCA_038496675.1 of Rachycentron canadum. Taxonomy (NCBI): domain Eukaryota; kingdom Metazoa; phylum Chordata; class Actinopteri; order Carangiformes; family Rachycentridae; genus Rachycentron; species Rachycentron canadum. Next base: position 3,193,930 of record CM076661.1, on the reverse strand, counting down.
GGCAGGAGCCCGAGTAAGAGAGAACCCCGTTTCCTCCCTACATTCACAGCTCTATGTGCAGGGCGAGGTGACGTGAGGGCTCCCTCTCTTCGATCTCCTCTGGTGTGGATGCAGCCACAGCTGGATAGTTGGGAGGAGAAATGTCCTGACATGCCCAACAGCTGGGACAAACAACACATTAGTCTGAAAACAGTCTCTCATACACAGCTCCTCAAATGAGCTTTCACGTTGTAAAAAAGATGTGCTTCTTTGCCTTGACTGAGATAGAGGGAGATTGGAAAATGAACAAAAACACCTAATATAAAAGTAGAGGAAAAATAAACCTTTGAGTCATCTCCCCTTCACTCTCTCAGCAGTCAACTGCGAGGAGACAAAAGAATAACCCTTACAGTAGAATAAGCTATTAAAAAAAAGCAAATGTATATTTCTTACTGTTTCAGGGGCACCATGTTCTCCCGGGAGAGCCATGTCTTGTTCTGTTGAACTGTCAATCGTTAAAAGTTCAATTTACATGTGTTTTTGTTTCGGGGAAAGGGAAGAGGTAGCAGGGGAGACAATTTGGGCACTGTGCTCATGCTGCGGCACAAGGAGAAAGATATTTTTAACCCCATAAGTGACAGCTAAAAAGTAGTTAATAAAGTGCTGTGGGTGTCTCCAACAGGAGCAAGGAGTGTCCCCTACTTCTTTATATTTCATGAAGCGATGTTGCACTTCTGCAGCATAATCCCAGCACAGTATACGGTACCACTGAGCTGTAACGACGGCCATGGCCTCAACAGTCTGCCTTCAAGGACACAATTATTCTTAGTGCAGGCATGGCTGAATCCATTTCCAAGGGTACACAATGGAAACAATGATCCACCTCCATCTTATATAAAAAAAAAAAAAAAACCTTATAAAATCTCTTTTGCGAGTTCTAGATGACCATCTCTGCACAGGCTTCAAAGAGACCTTTCAACGTTAAAATTTCAGTCACGTACCTCATGCTGTTTTATCAGGTGACCCTAAATGAGCACCATGCTTTCAGAGGCTTCACTTTACTGCTTCACACTTGACTACATGACCAGAAAACCTTCAGACTAACTGCCACTGAAGTGGATAACTTTACATCACCAACAAGCTGTGTTTGCAAAGGGGAAATTATGGATTACCGCCACAGCTTCTGCACATGGGAAACACATTTGAGAAGCACACTTATCTGGGGAAAAAAGCATCATGCCCGAGGAGCAACTGATAAAACATTTTTGCTTTTGGTTTCTTTTTTCTAGTCTCTAATTTGTCACCACTTGATTGAACAGGCACTATATTATATATACCATACCGTGTATATCATATGGACCTTTGCATGTAAGAAAACACCAGAGGCTGGAGTTTAAAATCTCAGTCCAGGCAGAAATCGTCACCAATTATTTTTTATTCTTCACCATTACTCAGTTCTAATAATAAACACTGAGCTGATTATTAAAAATTACTGGATGTCCCCAGGCTCTGTTGGGTTCTAAACTAATGAGGCTAAAGATAAGGTGGAGGCGGATCAAACTCTGCTCTTCTTGGTGTTATTCTGAGGCCTAATCATCTAGTTTAGTTTAATTGTCACAACTTGAGAGCATTCACACATTATTTTAATATGGCTGGACCTGTTGTCGTAACAGATAACTGGAAGTTTGGCCTATTGGGTATTTGTTTATATCCAGTTCGCTTGATATGCACAAATCTGTGTACGCCATTTAGGTCCTTTTTGCTGACTGCCCTTAATTAAGCTGATGACATTATCATATCCAGTTAACAATGGGCACAACACAGTTTCAGGGATCAGGCAGCCCAAGCATTCACAACACTCTCCTGCTCAGTACGTCCACAAGCAGAGCAGGAACTCATTATTGACTTTTGCCACAGCATCGCCCCCTCCACCCAAAACTCCCACACATTTCTCAGGAGAACTCGTAACCAACACAGACTCAAATGGAATATTACTTGGACCACATCACTAGAAAAGCCCCGCAGAGCCTGGTCTGCCTCAGACAGATTCAAAGTAAAATGCAGTTTTATACGCCCTCTCATTGAAAGTTTCATTATTTCATTTGTAACTGACACTTGTACATGCAAAAAAAAATAAAATACTGCAGCACATTGTCTCATTTTATATTTTACTCCTGCGTGGTGGGTTAGGAGGCGCTACAGGTCTTTTTTCTACCAAAACAACACAGTTAAAGAAGGGTTTTTGATTTTCCTCTGAATTCTGCCTCCTAGTTTGTCCTACGTGCTGCTTCTCTCTGCCCTGCTACTGTCGCAACTGGTGGAAATTCACCACTTTGCAAACTTTGAACTAGAATAACATTTCCCCTCTTCGCTGACACGATACGAGAGTTTGGTCATCTTTTGGTCAATGCAAACAGACGCCGCATCAAGTTGAGCTTCTGTGTACTAAAGTGCATCCAAATATTCACTCCCTGGATTATGTTGTGCAACACTCCTGGAAAGCAGGAGTATAGAGGCACAGAGCCACAGTACATTTTCATGAAGTGCTGCGTAAAGGGGGTGGGGGGGGGGCAGGTGCAAAGTAAAGGTGAAAAGATTGTTTTTTCCTTTCTTCCCTGCTCATCTGTGAACTGCATTCACATCCAGCCATCTGCTTCTGGGACTGGTGTGTACGAGGTGGGAGCAGCCACACTGGTGACAGGATCCTCCTTATCATTAGGGATATTTCAGGAAACTAATTTGATGTGGAGCTCTACGTGCTCCTTGATATCTTCATTGTATTTCAGGTCTCTGCTTATTCAGAGGAGCCCTGCGCCAATCTCTCCCACTCTACTACGCTTTTCAACGCTGAACCATCTGCTGACGACCTCGCTGCACAGGGTGAGGGACGAGATGATGAGTTAGTGAATGTTGACTGTGTTGCTGTGTGTCTATGAGAGTCAGATAATGACTGTAGGCTGAGTGTGACTGGATGACTGATTGACGCCTCTGTGCGCTGTTGTTCATTATGGTCTGCACTGCTCGCACCACCAATCACTGTGCTCTGAATGGAAGGCACTCGGTCGCAAAAGCCTGTTTAAAATGACGAGTGTTTTCTATTGAAACCGTCAAGATGATCAAGTCACATCGCTTTCTCTCGGTTCATGTTCTGAGCATTTCACATCAATTATTTCAGCTGATCAACTGAAGGGCAAAACACAGTGGCGGCATCTAATGCATGTCAACCCACAGCCACTGTTTTCTGTGTCCTGATCCTGTTTCCTTGTGTGGTCGCTTGTCAACTCTGTAGAAAAGCAGCAAGTCAGTCAAGAAGGTCCTGATATAGAGGTTTTCACAGAATCTTTGAGTTTCAGTCATTAAACAGATTCCACGGATTGGAAAGGACTTGGTAACAGCTGACACTCATCCGTAAGTGTGGAAAATGCAGGAATAAGAATTAAGGGTTTGTTAGGGGCAAGAATATACTATGACTGACTTTAACAACAAGATTGTTGCCTTTATAGACTGGATCAAATCAATTTAGCTTTTGGTTTGTGCACCATTTTCTTAGGTTGGACATATTGTGATCATGGTTATCAAAGTTTATTTTTTTACATATCCATTTTGTTTATACCCTGAATACAGCAGTTGACTGATCAATTCTACATTATCCCCCTGATTTTATCATCAGTCATGATTTTTCTCTATCTAACGTTTTGTATAGTAAGTGTTACATGTTCGATGTGCTGCTAACACTTTGGTCTTAAATCTCCCTTTGAGACTTTAGTATGTAGAGTATGTATATTAAGTGCCCGATTCTGAAGAAAAGGAGGAAGACGGAGCATTCATGGGTTTGTTTACATGTGCCTTTGCGGGGCAGTTGTGTGTGACAAGGAGACTCGGCGAAGCAGCCGCCCGTCCAAAAACTGAGGGTCAGCATTTTGCGGTGGCCGAGGGGATGAACACAAGGACGCAGCTGTGGAACGGTTCAACAACTTTACTGCCAGGTCTGATTCATCCTCACCCTCTGCATCAGATGGCAGGAAAATGTCCTAGCAGAGCTGTGTTTTCATTTGGCCACTAGAGAGCAAGTTTCCTCACCCGTGTTTCAGCCGGTGTAAGAGTAATGTGGATATAAAATGAGAAATAATATGTCAGCATTTAAAGAACACAAAAGGAGTATTTCTGTAACTATTTCAGGTGGAGAACGATTCATTTTGCTGATTCGATTCGAGTTTGTGAGCACACTACAGTTTAAACAGTTATCTGACTTTCAGCCTATTTATGTTAAAGTGTCTCTACAAAGCCACAAAACAGACGATCCAGACTGACATACCCATTATTTCCTCTACGGCATCTTTAAAGAAAACTTGGACTATAAATACTGTGAATGTGATAAGAACGCACAGAAAGTCTTGACTTCTTTAGTGTATTATTCTAACCTGTTATCTGGGGCAGGTTTGTTCCCAGAATCAGAACCAGGTCAGGTGGAAGCAGCTTTTAGTTTCTCTGCTCCTCACCTGTCGAAGAAGCTTCCTCAACACCAGAGATCAGCTGAAACTGTCAGCTAATCACTAATCACTGCATGTAATGAAAAATGACTTTGCTTGTTGTTTTTTTTTTTTTTTTAATCACTACACCACTTTTTATAATAGTTTCCTTAGTTTCTTACCTGATTTCAATTTTGATTTAAATCATTTTCATCAAATTTGTGTTTATTGTTTGAAAACACTATTCTAATGTCATCTTTATGCTCCATTTTTAATGCCTCTACAGAAAGTGGCTGAATGGTGCTATATGAATAAACTCACCATTTCTTGCCAATTGCTGTGACAGTGACATTGTAATACTTAAAGAACATTATTCCTGTTTTCTAGGTTATACATTCATACCATCACATGCACACTTGCATATATATTATATATATATAAAAATAAAGGCATAATTGCTTAAAGCTCACGGCCGTCATGTAACTGTACTGGGATGCAAAAGCTGTCATTCGCCACAAAAATAATCTTTTATCTCCACCAGAAATCAGGTCAAACCTCCAGAGATCTGTCGAGTTGTGAGATCTGAACTTCTATAAGCACATAGATTGTTTTCATACTTTCTTGTACACGATGAAGTGTTTACAATCAAGACAACAACACTACATTTTGTTGCTTTTGTACAGGTGAATTCACAGGTTAATGCACTTGAATAAAGCCGGTGAAAAGTCCTCAGAGAGCAGAGCTGTTTCGCAGCAGCCTGTCTTGTTAAAGGCCTCAGATCTTTCCTCTGATCCGCTCTCATTCTTTAGAAACTTTTATGTGTGGACTGTATACTTTCCCTCTCAGTCATCAAAGGCAGAAGTGAAAGGGTGGCTGTTCGTTCCTGGCAGGGGAATGTGTGTGTGTGTGTGTGTGTGTGTGTGTGTGTGTGTGTGTGTGTGTGTGCGCTTGCAGAGAGGATTTTTCAGCGCTGTATGCCTGCACATCACTTCATTAACATCCCACAACCTTAGCTAGGGAGTGTTTGATAAGAAAAAAAAAAAGTTCAGTTTACAGATCACAGGCCATTGCACAGCTTTCCACTCATTTTATGACATAATAGTAGGTATTTCTAACAGGGGCCTGAGCCTTCACACCTTGGTTGACATTCATATTTATAGCTGAGGGAAGATGGTGGTGCTTGGTGTGGGAGGTGGTGCTGGGAGGGTGGGCAGCTTAATGGGGTAATAAATATGTGAGGGTATCTGGAGACGTTTATGCCGCTTCCTCTCCCTGCCTCCTCCCCGCAGCCTACCTCTGGTGTAGTGTAAAGAATCTACAACACAGTTAATCATGTGGGACGCACCGGCAACGATCAGCGATATTATCACATTCTGCATTTCTATCAATACCTCAGGGTGCAATACATGTCTAATATATGTCAAGTTATCTGTGATGTATATCTGTGTTGGGCCGACGATGGATGTCGGGTAAATACACACACTGTCACCATGAGGGTATTTTTGTAGGAGGTACATTAAGGAAGAGGATTTTAGAGAATGTAACAGAAAATGAACATCTTAGACTTACTGTATTGTCCACCACACCATTAAGACTTTTACTGCCCCATTATGAATCCATACATATGACTCAACTCTTACGTGGCCAGGTAGTGAAATAATTTCCACTCTGGCCTGAAATCTTTTGGGTTTTTTTCTTTGGTGCTACAATCGAGTGAAATGAGATGTTGTGTCCTGAGGCAAAGTAAACGAATCTTAAAGCAGTGCCATTATTACAGTATTTTGCATCATGATATATTGCCCCTTCACTGGATGCTTCTGCTGGATCTCTGCCCTAATTAGCCAGCTTGCTCATCTCTATTAAAAAAAAATGTGCTTTTATCATTTGTGTCTGTTGCAGGCCTCTGTAAGTTGTGCCTGAAACCTGTCTGTGTTGCTGTAATTATTGGCTGCTGATAAGAAAAAGCTTTACTCCTCCTTTTATGACCAAGTATCTCTTCAAAGATTAACTATGCGACGGTAAATATAGAGGTTATATAAGACGTAAAAGTCAGAATCCTTTCTGCTGCACTCAAATGCTCTCGCAGGAGCAATCAACCAGCATCAGCAGTGGGCTGCTCAAGTTGCACTGGGGCTTATTCTGACTAAGAGGCCGGTGCCTTCCATGGCACAAAATGGCTGCAGTGGTGGGGTCTGTCTATTGCCATCTGGCAGCTGCAGCTCCTTCAAAGGAACCGTCAGGTCTCAAAAGGAAGCCTTTGATTAGGACTCAGACAGTACAGAAATACACAAGCATATGCACACATCCAAGCGCATCTATGCAAACAGATGCAGAGCAAACACACATAAGGAAAATCATGCACCTGAAGAGTTTCAAACACATGCAAACAAGCGCGCAAACCCCAACAGGTGGGCTGTGCAGAGACCTCCATCAGTCTCAGCAGGTGTTTCCCTGCCTCTGTGACGAGAGGAACCTCAATTGTGGTCATAAACTTATTTTTACTCAGGGTTTCAAATTATCCTCCTAAACCTGTCAAACACACATAAAAAAAAAAAAGGGGATGGATACCATCAATCAAACAATGTGCTCTCAGTTGTACCGGTTGTCTCATAACTTTTAACCCTTCGAAACCCTCTGCTGAACTAAAACAGATGGACTCAGTTTCATCATTAGATCCTTCTGTTGACAGTGATCATAAAAGTTTTTTTTTTTTTAGGATTTATTACACTGTTGAAATGCCACACTGCTTTAAAGGTAACTATTTATTTTGAAGCTCTATGGTAACGAAGCTTTTCATTATACTAGCAGCCAGTGCATGATATAAATGGTTCATCAAATGAAGAAGGGAAGAGTCCACACCACCAAGGAGGTGAGTAACATTCATATCTGCAGTTTCTGGCTCTGTAGAACAAGAAGAAGAAAACAAGAAAAACTGTTTTAGAATTTATTGCACGTTGTCTTTTTGTATCATGCACATATATTAAATTTAATGATACCAGTGGAGTTAGTGGTATGAAGTATTTTATTTTTTTGCTAATAAATCTCTTGGAATAAATGTAATGACTTTGTGACCTGTTTTACTTCTTGATGATGAAACTGATTGGTAAAGCTGATTTCAAGCCTTGTTTTTACTTTACTTTTCACTGTTTTTTTTTTTTTTTTTTTTTAATATTTTAGGGCTGAAGCTAACAGTGTTATCCAGAGAGGCTTACAATGACTTCAACAGCACAATAAGCTTAAATTCCTTAAAGTCAGATGACAAGCAGCAGTAAGTGGTAAGTGGCAGTGGTAAGGAGTGCAAGTCTTAAATTCCCGTGACCCTGTGATGGCCACATAAAATACAATGGCCACCATTCCCCACTGCACCACGGCCCAAGTGAGGTGAACGTGGGCATAATTAGATGCAAATGTGTGTCATTGTACGGCTGATGCAAGCACAGAGTAACATGGAGGAGTCGGGGGTGAATGTGGGAAAGAAGCCCGGGGGGACAGTGCTGAGAAAACACAACGGTGCCAGTGTCGGGGACGCGGGCGTCTGTAACGACAGAGTTGACCTCATAGAAAAACATGATTAGCTTTCTGTTTGCTGGAAATTATGTGTCATGTTGTGTTAAATGCGTATGTGTGAAGGCAGGTCTGCCGTGTAACCGTGTTCATTTCTGCATGAGTAGGACGAGGTAATTATAGTTAAAATTGAAACTACACCATTTAGTGACAAAGCCAGTTTCTTTCTCTGTAACATTGTCTGGTTGTTGTTGTGTTTCCTCTACGTAAAGGTCTTCATATCAATTCACTCAGCTGCAAACACTGTGAGATGATGAGCGTCTGAAACAAGACAATGTGTATGTATATGCGTGTGTATTATATGTACTTTGGAGCAGTAAAACAATAATTTAATACTTCAAGTAATAAGAAAATCTTGCAGTGGTGAATAGGCTCTGAAAAATTTTATGCCCAAACATAATTCTTTATGCATACAGAAAACTGACTGTGGAGTGGAGCGAGGCGGACGTGGGATGCCAAACACTACTGCTGAGTATTTCTAAAGGAGTCACAGCCCTAATTCAACTCGACAGCTACGATAGGAGGTGCTCGCTATATAACTAATACAGTAGCTGCTTCCCCTCACCCCACCACCACTTTCCTCAAGACTGGATTCAATTCACATCTTTGCAGGCTTACATGTAGCTATACACACACTTCTAATATTTTGTCCTGATTTGGGGTCTAACTTGATTTTCTGGCAACAGAAATGAGGTCAAAATAAATAATAAAAGAGCTACAGTCACAGCTATGAAGGACAAAGACATCACGAAGAGCATCATTAACAGGACTCCCCTCAGACACGGCTCTCTGCTGATGCGACTGTCTGCGACAGGACTTTAGTGCAGCCACAATAGAAATCCTTACAGAAAGGGCAAGTCATTAAGGTTCCCACCTGCTGTTTGCACTGGCCATCACGACTGGATGGCATCTTTCACTTTGACTAAAATGAGGAAGCCACTACTACAACTTTGCTACTGTGAGAATTATAGTTACCTCAGTATTTGAGATGATCTAAAGGCGTTGAAACACAGGATTCAACTGGATTTTTCCACCACTGATGTCACTGCTGCATTCGTTAATCTGATTGGACATGACTATGTTTATTAACCAACTTCCCTTACACTTCAACTTGTTTACTAAAAGGTACCCAGCTTGTTGAAGAGACGCATGAGTCAGAGAACCATCTTGACTTGATGTTTTAGCGAGGTGATGCAACAGGTCCGTGCAGTATCAAGGCTGCATTTGTTTTGCACAAATCTCTACACTAATGTATGTTATTTTGGCTTCGGAAAACAATTATCCCGCCTTCACTCCATTTAAGGAGTTACCTGTATTATTTCCTTTGAAGAGGCAACCGCTACATGATGCTGATTGACACCCCCCCCATGAACTGGTGATTGGTAAATTGCCTATATGATTAGAGTAATTTACTAATAATGAAATGATAATTGGAAAATTACACCTTCATATGGTGTTTTTAAACATAGCTCTCTGTTGCCACATTAGGCAATCAATCAAAATGTGTTTACTTATGGTATATTTGCATGTTCCAATTCAAATGGTTGAATGCTGCATATAAGCCCTGCTTCATGAGATAGAGAAGAGACCATACAATACTGAAGTCATTAGTGTCACAATGACAGAAATGCATATTATTATATTGTTGTACTTTGGAAAAAGCTACAATAAATATATTTTAATGAAGAAGAAAATTATGCTTTCTAGTTTGATGTGGTGGATCAAAAATGTCTGCTCTGACATGTGTATCTCTTTATCCTCTCTTTTATTCCTTTAACCCTTTCATCAAGCAAAGTGAATATTTTCAGGAGAGACAAAACTGATTCCATGAAAGGCGTTTTTGCAAACCCTGCTGTCCTCCAACAGCTTTCCAGGTGTTGGGGAGCTTAAAATCGGCCTCAGTGTTTCCTGTAGCGCCCAATCCTCTTAACAAAGGTCCTGTGCTAATTTTGTTTAAAGGTTAGCCTGTAGAGAGCCCAGCTGGACAGCAGTGGTTGTGTGATGAGAGAGGGCAGAGTGGGAGCAGGTGAAGGGGAGGATGTTAAGAGGCATCCAGAGGTGAGGGTGATGACAGCGCTCTCGGGCGAGGTTGCAGCAGAAAGGCACTTCAGCTGGCACGGCGAGTGTGAAAAGCACAAACCAGAAAGTTCATATTAGCTTATATGCCCTCAGACACTGCCAGACACATGCGTAGACAAACATACTCCCACATGCACCCAACCTTTCAGCCACTTGTTCAAAAGGTGGTCCAAACCCTTCTGTAAACACGCTACAAAAATACATTTTGTCATTTTTTTTTTTTTCAGAAAGTGACTGTTCAATATGCAAAACTTTTCTTAGTTTCCACATTACTTTAGCTAGCCTCTCATTGACCGCTGGTTAAACATTCATTCAGCCACAGAAACTCAAACAGTGAGTCCAGATACTGAGAGCTTGTTTATTTCCTGGACAAAAATAAAATGCCATCACAGTTTCTTGGACAATGACTTTAAGAAATAAAGTCATAAACTGAGCAAATCTATTGTGGCTGCTGTCATCTTAGGCATAAACCAATCACACAGGAGCTTTGTCAGCCCTGGCAGCACCGCAAGTGTGTGTGTGTGTGTGTGTGTGTGTGTATTTTTGAAAAAGTGGGTTAACATCACTGAGGCTTAAAATCTGCAGTGCCTCATAATATCTTTTACATCCTTGTTTCCTGATCTGCATGTATGACACAAACAACTTGCTGTCAATGACCTTTCCTCCTATGAAACAGTGAATGAATTCATATTTATGTGATTAAATGCTGTCAGTCTTCCTGCAGTGGGGCAAATTTCTTCAAAAACACTTGACTTATTCTGATTTTTTTGGTTTTCCAGAATTGTGAAAAGACCCGAAAATTGCCATTTTCATCTTTTGTGGAGCCAGCAGTGCTTCCCACAGTTTGTCAGATTGCTTTGGCGTCCTCTGTGGATTCTTTTCAAAGAATTAGCGACTTTTTCCAGTTGATTCAGCGTGTCTTGAAAGACACCACGTGCTGTACCATTTGAACAATTAATTATAGTCAATTCACTTCAGTAATGTACTTGTGTCACTGGCTGACAGCTTAAAAATAAATTTTGTTTTCTTAAATTAAATGGTGGATTGGAAATGTTGAGTGTTAGAAGCGCTTTGATTTTCACAGATGTTCATGATCTCTAGAGTATCTACACATCCGCAGGTCGACTTAATATGCATTTGATTTATGCCTCTATGGACAGGTGCTATTCATATTTCTGCATTACTTTCAAGCTTGACTCACACTAACACCTGAAAATGCCTTGAGTACTATCCATCACATTTTTAGCTATTATTATTGAACTTAAAATAAATATATTTTTAAACGATATCTTACACCGTGTGTTACTTTGCTGTTCTAATTGATTGATATTTCAAACCCCAAAACAATCCATTAAATTTTAATAAGTAAAATCTATTCAGAAACAAAAGGGCAGACAGTAATGGGACCTTTAAAAAGGTCTCCTCGCCTGTCCCAGTGCTGTTTGTTGAATGATATGAAATGAATGTCATTTTTCTTTGGGTGGTTTGGGAAAATACATGACAGCACTCAAGGCTGCTGTAGATAAAAACATCTATCAGACTTTTAGTACCTGCCGAAAAAATGGGGATAAACAGAACTAAGTGAACAGATAGAAGCTTGATGTTTTGTTCCCAGGACTGTGAGCTAAAGCACAGGGTCTTGGCTCCAGTAATTAAAACACTGCCTCCTTTTTTTTGTTCAGTTGCAGGTAATTGTGTGCCATCCATATACAGATAAAATCACTGTACTGAACTAATTATCAATAGGACTAATATATCATTCAGAGATCTACGCCTGCACATTGTCTACACAGATGGAAAAATCAATCCTGCTTTCCCAGACAAGATTTCCAAACAGCAGCACAGGTAAAGCACAGACCGAACAACATTGGCCCCTCAATGGAGCCTCAGGGAAACGCCACATAAAGCATCAATATTAATGTTATTGTGAAGCATGGCCGACACAGCAAGAGATTTCCTGAAACTATTTAAAGCAGGACAATAGTTCAGCAAACAGATCAGGGTTTAGTGTAAAAACACACTGCAACTGTCAAAAGAACTGGACACGCCAATGCTACAAGCTCTGTCACTCCCGAAACGTTGTAAAAAGCTTCAGTGAGGGCCGTCCGCTCTTTATGGGTTTAATACATCAAACCTCAGTGCTAGTTGTAGTAGCCTGCACACTTGTTAGCTACGAACAAATGGGAAGTGTTAGCTAACAGGCCAGCATTCACATACAATGGATACAGTAACTTAAGTTAGCCGACTCCATAGTGGTCTTCATTTACCTGACATAAGGTTTTCAACATTAATGTTTCATTAGGAAGTGACAAAAACAACTTGATTTTAATGTTAATCTGAATATTTAACTGGTATGAGCTCTCTGCTGAAACCCCGCTGCTCGAAGACGTTTTAGACTTTGAAGTTACATTTTGCAGGTTTAGGGCGAAAATGCACTGGTACAGTGTCATGATTCAAAACCTTAGATATTTGCATTGAGAAATATCCCAATAATTGCTAACTGTTGACTCTAAAGCACATATTTCTTTGTGTTTTCTTTATTTGAACATGTACTTTCATGTACTGAATTTACTACGTAACTGAGCACTCTCAACAAAAATAAAGAAATTGACTGTGATAGGGACAAATGAGTAACTGGAGAGTTGACAATGCATTTGTTCTTTTCTGAGCAATTCTGTACCGGCAAGAGAAAAGTGGTTCATGGGGGTTTCAAAAGAAGAAAGACAGGGGATGATTCACTGTGAAGATTGAAATGAAAAAGAAAAAAAACAAACAAACAAACAAAAAAAAAAACTCTTAGCCTGTCCAGTCAAAATTTTTCTGATTATCAAAATTGCGTTTTTTGTGATCATGCACCTAAATTCATAAGTTTAAATACAGTCATACACAAGCAAAACTCGTGCATGCACAATGTGCATGGCGCTATGTCTTATGAGGCATTCGCCAGAGATACGCTCTGCTTGATCTTTTTAAACTACATTGTCCAGAGACATCAAGGATGAACAACAACAACAACAAAAAAAAAAAAAAAATACAACCAGAACAATGTTTGAATGGTTGTTAATTCACCCACCTGTGAAACCTAAAATCAATATTTGTTGTAAGCTTGTGTCTCAGACTTACCTCTCGTCGCCTTGACGCCCAGCAGCTCTGTTTGATCTTCCAAACCACGGCGGCCACCAGGAGCAGGGACAGGAAGCAGCTGTGGACCGACAGAAAGACGAAGAAGAGATGAGTTAAAGACGGCTGAGGAGAACTGGGAGCCTTGGGATCATCTGAGAATCCATTTGCATTTAAGATAAATGAATTAATGAACAGTGTATTTCTTCTTCAAAACTATGCATATTCATGCATTTTGGTCTGACTGTGCTTTGCAGAAGAGGTGATTGGAGCCCATATTAATCTGTATTATTATTAAATGAGCTACAGGTCTGAAGCTTGTGGACCAGCCTTCAGTTTTTTTTACCTTCGGATGAAAAAAAAGTCATAAGTTTCTGCTCTGCTCATTTTAAGACATTTTGACACACCACTGCAGCTTGTCCTGTGTCCATACTGGACATCTGACAGCATGTTATGGCAAGAAAATTATCACCACTCAGATGATAGGTTCGTCAAATTTTCTCCTACATTTAGTCAATTCCAATTGTTTGTGAATTCAAGGCATGATTCCAAAACCCAGCCTGTTTTAGCTACTCAAACTATGATCAGATATCCAATCAAAGATAAAAATACCTCGTTCACAAGACATAACGTGCGAGTGTAAAATGTTGACAGACAGGAAGCTGTCGGGAGATGCTGATGTCATGGTTCTCACATCATATTAATGTTCAACCAGTTGTGTTTTCTTCATCATTTCAGACGCAGCCACGCCCGTCAGCTCAGTGTCCCGCCTGCTGCCCACACCTGTTCCTATGTACCTAATCAACCCCCTCTGTATATACAGTAAACCTTCCTGTTTCCACTCACTAGTCGTCAGATTCTCCTCGTGCTCATTACCAAGCCCTCCAGACTTCAGTTTACTTACCTGCCTTCTCCCTGTCCCATGACTGTTTGCCTGCCTGCTTCAGTGTGACCTTGTCACATCTATGTACCTGCCTGGTTTGTTTGACTTTGTTTTAACGTCCCAGTAAAGACTCTTGAGCTCCCATCATTGAGTCTTTTGTGCTCAAAACATGGCTGTGGCCTTATGAAGCGAGGCCATGAGCTTGCCAAGGTTTGCCGAGGTGTAGGTGTGTGCGAAGTCAGACACACTCAGCCACCTTTACATGCATACACTTCCGTTCACTTCCATTCGAGGATACATTTACCTATTAGCATGAGGTATATTTAATGAGCCTACTTATTTCTCGATGTCGTCGTTTCTCTGCAGTTCTCCACCTCTGAATTTTGACATTAAGTAGCATCTTTGTCATCTTGATTGACTTTCTCTACACTCTCTTCCTGTGGCTGAATGTGGTTTTTGCAGCACTGTAGGATTTTTTAGTTTTGCTTAAGTACTTAATGTTTTTTTCCCCTGCTCCATTTTCAACGTTTTCTACATTTGTGCAAATAGAATATACAAGGAATCAAACCCTGAGTGTTCTTTGCACTCTGCACAAAATCACCTTGAGGTGATGAAGGTAAGGGTGACATCTCTTGACGAGGTTGTTAGCATCACTGTGTGTGTGGATGTGTGTTTTTGTGTAAGTGTGCGTGCGTGCGTTTTTGTGTCAGTGTGTGCTTCCTTATTCACTCTACGTCCCCTGGCTGCTTTTACACTTGCACTTAGGAAGCTGTGAAGAAAACAAGGAAGAAAACCACAAAAAACAAAGACAGAAAGTGTGTGTGTGTGTGTGTGTGTGTGTGTGGGTGTGTATGCACAAATACATCAGAGACAACATCTCCTGCCATCTGAACTTCATTCCCAAACTGTCACGCCTTTCGCTGATTTCCTGTCACCGTTCCTGCGGCTGTCTGGCCCAGACTTCCTATATTTCAGCTCACGTCAGTTTTGCCAAGTGGCTGCTGAAGAGCGAAGTATGAGCAGCACGATGGCGAAACGCCTCAGCACCAATGATTCACACATAAACTCAAGAGTTTCCATCTGGAAAACCATCAAGACCAAACCATCAGAAATTTGCACATGAAGCTTTGTGTCATGGGATGGCTTCATATTTATGTGAACACAAAGCCACACAACTGAGGTGGGACAGTGAAGTACAACATCACATTGCGACAAAATGTGTTTAAATGAGCTGTGGATATCCAGTATAAATAATGAGCTACATTTCATATTAATGAAAACAAACTCAACCAGAAAATGCATCAATATTCTCCTAATAAAAACTCAGTTCTCTCACTGTTCACGCACACAGTCTGACAGAAGCCTGAATGCAGCTGTTTTTAAATTCATCTCAGCAGCAGCACTTTAAATGTTTACAAGCTATTTTACCATTCACATAATTAACATACCATCTTTATTACATTTCCAGCCCCATGCAGTCTGAATGCTACAGAACAGTTCAACTTAATGATGTTCATTGGTTTCTATTTGAAGTTTGACTGATGAATGTGACTGTAAACGCCAACATGTGCAGTAATATACAACAACTCAAGTGACATTTCAGTCGACACTGCTGACATGGCTGTTTACACGTTAATGGCGGTAAACAGAGAACGCCGTGTAGCCTGATCCTGTTTAAACAAATGCGGAGGTCTGTAATAGCAATCAAACCAGTTTAATGTGGATACATGGCCAAGAAAAATCCAGGTTTCTCTGATCGCCACGCTCACATGAATCTTTAATATCGAGGTCAATGCAGCCAACCTGGTCACTTAAGTGAATGTAAACACACAGAATAAAAACCTGAATCTTTGAGTGTCTTCTTTGTCAAATCTAGACCCTAAGGTGTTTCATATTTACAGTCCTGTTTATGCTTAAAAAGCTCCTGTTTTTAAAGTGACCCCAATATTTACTGTAAATCAATATAATTCTGTTTGATACATTTTCAGATACTGATGTTTTCCAAATGCTTTGGTTTAAAATGCAGTGATATGCAATGACACTTTCATTGGTCATTTCATTGGTTACAGTTACAGCTGTGCACATTTAACCACACTGAGGCTGAAAACTGTTGACTGAGTTTCCGAAATCCAGTTTTGCTTCATTGTTTCAGCTGATTTATTATTATTTTTTATTCAGTACCACAGGAACAGAGGGTAGAAGTGGATTTAATTAGAAACTCCAAGTTGAAGCATAATTCCAGTGAGACCCCCCTCTCACGGATTTTTCTATAAAGTTTTACCACCTTTTCAATCTAAATGTCTTTGCCCATTTTAACACTGGCTGTGATGCATTCAGGTCTTTATTCATCGCTCCCACCCTCCTCCCTGCCCACCCTGTGCGACTTTTTAAAGTACCATCCATTCAAAAATATTCCCTTATCTCTCCAGGCTGAAGAGGACTCTTAAGAGATCCATCCGTTCAGCCGTCTTATTGATCTGGCTTCCTGCTCGCTGCTTAAAGAGCGACACAGTGCTGATGAATGACCCACGTGAATAGATATCAGCTTCGCATCAAAGGCCTCCCTGCCCAGCGGGGTGGGAGGGAAAAGAGAGAGAGAGAGACAAAGGATGCGAAAAGAAGGAGAAGGAAAGACAAAGAGAGCGGGAAATGGACAGTAATGGTGAAAGACAGGGAGGTAAAGACAGACAAGAGTCAGAAAGTGCAAGTTCAAAGTCAAAACGGTGGACAAAGTAAAGAGAGAGCAGAGACGAAGACAGAAAGAGGAGCATATAGAAAGTAACAACAGAGAGATGGACACAAGCGCAAAGAGAAGATGACGCAGAAAGAAACAGACAGAGTGGTGTGCTTCATTTGATCTCAACCTCCACAAGGGAAGCTGGCCAAGCTAGTCAGGCTTCACCTCCCCCAACCTCCCTCCAACCTCCCCCACCACCACTCTACCACACCTAAAGCTCCCGGCCTCACAGGGAATAGAAATGAGCATCCACCAGCAGATGCTTCTTCAC
Organism: Rachycentron canadum; assembly: GCA_038496675.1. Taxonomy (NCBI): domain Eukaryota; kingdom Metazoa; phylum Chordata; class Actinopteri; order Carangiformes; family Rachycentridae; genus Rachycentron; species Rachycentron canadum. Next base: position 3,176,828 of record CM076661.1, on the reverse strand, counting down.
CACAACCACCTGCTGTGATCAGCGCCATTGTCACATAAACCAGAACTGTATTATCCTACAACAAACTGATCAAGTGAAGATGGGAACAGTTAAATATGGTGTCATGAAACAAGCTGAAACACTGGTGCCAGGAGTCACTGTGACTATGGAACTATTTACTGTTGTTCAGATGGGCCAGGAAAGAGACTGCACCTCACCACCATCAAAATAGCTCCTCTGAGGCTGCGGCACAGCGGTTAAATGCCAATAAGGTTAATCACATAAAAGACTTATATTCATGTTTTTATTGATTTCCCACTTGTTTAATCAGTACTTTGCTGCACATCCCAACACAATTCACAACAGGTCAAGAAAATAATATTTTTCAGTGGTACCCTGCCGGTCTATTGCCAAAAACTTCACAGCAGAGATTAATGTAGCTTCATGCAGCCTGGAGGGCTACAAATCCAAACACTCACTGCAAATAGATCCATCGCCATTAAAATCCCTGTAACGCAGCACATCCTGGTATTTCCCGCTTTTCTAACCAGGACTGATCAAAAACAAAGTGAAGCACTTTGTTGGCCTGTTCAAGTCAAGCTGCACTTAAAAGTGCCTGAGGTGACAAATAAAAAACCCAAAGCCAACTTTCCAAAGGTCCTTACAAGTTTGATATCCTCATCTCAAATAAACTGCATTAAGAAATTTGCACCCTTATCCTAAAATCCATTTAAATTCATTTTCCCCTCATCAATCTACACTCAATACTCCATAGTGGCAAAGCCAAAACAGAATTTTATGAGAAGGGAACAGCTGATATATCATCAACATCAATGCCGTTAACTCAAGCATTCAGACTGAAACGTAGCTCTGAGAGACTTTGGCTCCTCGTGCAAAATTGTCTTGAGTATCATTAGTGCAGTGAGTAAAAAGTGGATGCTGCTTAACTGCAACAATGTCCGTACTTTATTCACAATATTTTGATCTTTAGAGCATCAGTTGAATAAATGCAGTTTTTCCTGTTCACCCTGTAAAGATCCGAGGACTGAAATGTTATAGATAAACAATTAAATCTGTTTATGAGACTCATGTGCAAAAATCTTCCTTAAGAGTAAACAGCGTCTTTGTAACTGAGGTTAAATTTCGATAGAAATCTGTGATTTAATCTGGTGTCATATGTTTTCTCAACAGTTTATTTTAAGCTTTGGCCCCATTACAGTTACAAAAGAGCACCACATTCTCTGCAGTGTATGACGCAGCACAGTGTTGAAGGCTGAAGGAAATGTCTGAGACTAAAAGACTTGGTTTAAGTGGTAATGACTGAAAAGTGACACATAACTCATCATTTAAAAGGAAATGATCTTCCTCATAAACTGAGACAAAACAGTCTCATTCTACCTGCTCCACGAGGAAGTCGGATTTTATATATATATATATATATATATATATATATATATATATATATAGTTCCCTGTGGAGGTTTCATTGTAAACAAGCACAGTTTTGTCTTTATTCACTGTTTCTCACCAGATCATATTATGTGTATCCTCAAGGCCAAACAAACAAACTGAATGAATTTCCTTCCTCACAAAACTCCAGCAAAGACTTAAACTGAAGGTTTACATGAATATAAGTCTTAACCTGCATTGCTTACTTCAGCTGAGAGTCTGCTCCCTCTCAGTTTACTGCTGCCACCAACTGTTACTCCCTCTGCAGTCGGCAGAAATGCCACAAGATGCGAAGCAAGCAATGTGGTGATCTGCTCACCAATGCTTTAATTTACAGAATCCCCCATTGGTTAGAAACTCAGCTGGGATCTCATCACAGTATTTATTTTTTCTTTCTAATCAAGCCAGAAACGACTATGCAGAAATTGATTTTGCTAATGAGCCAAGAGAAATTAAAATCACGCTGGTCAAAATCAGATAACAATAATCACTTAAGACTCAAATTACATTTCTTTAACCTGCCATTTTGTTGCTAGTTAATTTCTTCCCAAAAAAGATGAGTAACAAACAAAATATGTGCTTTTATAAATTGGTTTTCTTCTTATATCAATAGATTATAACAGACAATAAGTATTTTATTAAACAGAACAAACTAAATGTATATTTCTGCTTTAACGTGATGTCATCCAGGCTGTGTTTCTGCCATCGTCAACAGAAACACCAGGAAATGTCAACAATAATTATCAGTGCAGACAAAGGAAAGAAAAAGGTAAAGAGTGGGTTGAGAAATAAGTTTGTACCTGATGATGAACTAGAGAAAATGACGGTAGAGTAAAACAGACATCTGTTCCCTGCTGTCAGGTTTGATTCTGTCTTGTAAAACTTCATTTTCATGCTTTATTCTTCAATTACTGTGTGATGATCTATTGTGGATGATTTTCTTGCAGTGTGCAGTATCTACCACTGTCCAGGACAAAATATTCCCATTCATATGGTAATTTAAGATCCAACTTGAAACACACACCTTTGCATTTGAGCAGCTCAAAGCCAACACTAGAAAAATATGTCTGCCTTAGTCTGAGCTACAACAATGTAAGTGAAAAGGAGGACAGGAAAATTTGACAATCTTTCTTGATTACAATCAGGTTAACGGATGATAGTCGTCTGTTTCAGTGGCAGACTGAAGTGTGGAGCCACAGAGAGTGTATTATAGCCAGGAGCTGCTGGGGCCAGAGAGGTGAGCTCTGACGTGTCAGTGGCTAACCTGACAGCAAAACAACAGCCACAGGGCAAACACCAACAGACCGGCTCTGTTGTCCACGGCCAGCTGAATACTAATCCAGCTGCCTGCCTGCCGCTGGCTTTTACTCTGGGGTGGGAAATTAAACCCGCTCACCAGCCAAATGCCATTTCATTTTCACTTTGGCTGATAAGTTTGTCTACTGAACCACACACTAACCAGCAGCTGCCCAGAGGTCCGGCACTGTCCTGCATTTGTCGTCAGTAAACCCTGCGGCACCATGGGTGGTGGGACACTTCCAAGAAGTCTAACCCACCTGAAACAGAAGCAGCGCTGAACACGTGGCAGAATACAAATTTCTGCATAATCTCTGTAGCTTTGTATTGTTTGCCGACTCGTTCCTCTCACAATGGGAGCTGGGAGAAGTGACTAGATTCTCTCTCGTGTTTGGTGAGGGAGACAAACAGCAAAATCAAATTTGGCATGTTCTTAGCAGCAGAATGGTTTGATGGTGCTGCAGAGTGCACATCCTGATTAGTTGAACTTGATAATTTCTTTTTTTTTTTTTTTATACACAGAGTTGTTCACTACCCCCCGATGCCAATTCATAGATCTTAATTAGTTACAGATAATTAAATTTGCCACAGACAGTTATCGTTTCACCTCTCATAACTTGAGGAGACGACAGGCAACTAATTAAAACTGCAGCTCTTTTGGTTTGGAAATTTCACTTTTATAGAACTGGAGGTTCAATAGAATAACTGTTAATCATTTGAGGTTAACACACACCCTCTGTACTGGGGATCTGGCCACTGCAGCTGCAATTAGTCCACTGATGTCTACCTGGAGCGAGGCTGGGGACTTGTTAAATGTCGTTGGGAGAGCAGTGCCCGTCTGTGATGTAATCTAGGGAAAGAAGACGCAGCAGTGGCTCTAGGATAAAAAACACAAGCCGCGGTGAGGAAAAAAGGGACAAAAACAGCCGAGGGAATGTGAGGATTTAGAAGTGGTTTGGTGAATAAAAGAGCAGATTCCCTCTAACAACCTCAGAAAGCCGAAGCTTCGCTCATTTCATTCTGCACAGGTAAAGAGCTGACCAAAAAACAATGAACTGAAGAAATAAGGGATTTACCGCAAGTCATATTATATTTCAGAAAATCCTGCAGGTGGGGCCTCCTGCACGAGAAGTCCAACTTCATTGTACTTTTTTTTCCTGCAAGCGTTTGCTTTTGCTTGTGCTAACCTGTCCAAACTTATTTCAACGGAAAGAGCAACGAGTGCCTGAGAGCAAGTGAAGCGGGCGTGGAAGGAGGGAGTGGACACGAGGCTGCACGGATGGGAAAGAAAGACTTTGCCTCCCTCTCGGGACTCCCCAGGAGTGCGTTATGGCCCAGTTCACGTTCCTGTGTCTCTCCTCCCATTTCTTTACAGGTGAGGAAGAGGAGGAGGAGGAGCAGAAAGTGCACGCTCTGAGTCAAACTGACTGATCTGACTCATTTATTATTAATTGGACGCAGAGTGGCTTTCAGCTCCTTGTGGACCTATCAGGAAGAGGTTTAGCTGCAAGGCACTTCTTGCACTTTCTCTATCTGCTCCATCTTCCACTTGTATCTCTCTCCGGCTGCTCACCAATGACCTGACAATGAGGTCAGATACAAAGAGAGTGTTAAAGAATGCAAGGGAGGAGAGGGAAGGAGAAAAAAGGAGATGGAGCAAGAGGTCGGAGAGAAGGGGTGAAGAGGGAAGAAAAAGAGGCAGTGGGAAAGAAGGGGAGGAAGATAAAGAGACGGTTGGAAGAAAGACAGAAAGTGGGAATAAAAAAAGAGCAAAGGAGGGAAGAAGGAAAAAAAGAGGGAGGGAGGGAGGTAAACGGACAGACGGTGATGCAGCAGCAAAGGTTGCGATAAAGACAGAGAGTGTGAGGAGGCAAAGATTCACACAGAGAAAGAGACAGTGAACTAGAAAGCTTAGAGAGGAGATTCTGGCACAGTGCCGGCGGCAGCCCCTGCTGAGTGCCCAGGGAGCCCCCTTAGGACAGACAGACAAGGCTTGAGTGTGTGCTGAGTATCTCTCTGCCGGTCTCTCCCTTTCTCAGGTGTCTCAGGGGGGTTAGAGAGAGAGAAAGAGGGAGATATCAAGAGAGAGCCTGCTGTCAGTCAACACCGCAGGGAGCAAGCTAAGGGCAAACACCACACTGAGTGTGTGCAAGTGCCAGTGTGTGTTTGAAATAAATCATGGCTGAATTTTGCGTTAACATGAAAACAGAGGGTAGGTAAAAGAAGGAAAGGAGAGGAGGTGCAGCCAACGAACAACTAGCTGTAATTTGTGATCCTTTTAAAATGAAGGGACGCCTACTTTGTGGCCCCTCGTTTGTCTCTGAGCTGTGAACAAAAGACTAATTTTCCTGAAAAAGTTCTCCTGAAGTAAAACACTTCAGAATGAAACAGAACAGGTGGGTGGAATATAACAGAGATTTAAATCAAATTGTTCAGACTCGATTGGATTGCTCACAAGCGGGCATGTCTTAGTTAATACAGAGAGATAGAGAGCTGTAAATACAGGCCTCCACCCACTACCTCCTCCACCTGCATTGTTAGATTTAGGAAAACCATGATCCACACTCATCTTTACCAGATTTAACAACCGTTTGGTGGTGAACGTGGGTAGAGCATTCTGTTTGGGAACACATCGGGGGCCTCTGGTGGGGGTGGGGTCGCTGGTTTAACCAGCTGCCTTCCCACCCTGATGATTTATAGTACCCCCCACAATTAGCCACTCAAAGGCTCGGATTGAGTTAGGTAGTATTTTGTGAGATAGGTTGGGGGGTTGGACTCTCCAACTCCATGCTCAAGTTAACCGTTTGTCCTCTGCTTGTGGGTAAGTGCCCTGGAACATATTGTGAAATCCTTCACAATAGGACCTGTACATGTGTATGTGTGTGTGTGTGTGTATACTGTATGTGCACGCACGCACTCACGCACACACACACACACGCATGCACGCACACGCACGTATGAGATTTTTTCTGAAGAATTTGAGTGATAAAACTGTGAGAAAAGGCACATTCACATTCTCACATTGAAGAGTCTGATTTTTGTTTGATAAATGACTCAAATGCTTAAAAGGTACTATGTCTAGACTGATGTTATTATGCAATTATAAAACCTCTCAAGTTATTTTGTTGACATGAGCCTTTGCTTGTGAAAAGTTTGAAAAAAAGTGATCAATCTGGTATTTTAATGACTTTCATACAACCAAATTTCAAACCTTACACATACTGGCTTGAGAGGATTGAAATAACAGATTCATTTGCTGTCAGTCAAATAACTGACTGTCAGAGACAGTCATAGACATCTTTTGCCTTGCTTGCGGGTGCAAAGTATGAAATAAATCCAACAAAGAATGACATTCCAATAATTCATCTGTTCATATTATATATAGAAAGTTTGTTTCGACTCAAACTCTCAAAAGTTTGAACGCTGACAGTTGGATGAATGGATGAAGTCACAGCTATAGTTTATGTTCTTTGCTGTGGCGTCCTCTGCACTGTGTCCCGCTGTCAATCACCCACCCTGTCACTGCTGCTGGTGACGCTCATGCTGGTCGACGTTTGTGTACAAACAAACTTGTGTTACAGGGAACAGGGAGCCTGAGCGCTCTACGGCCCATATCACAGTTGGGGTCAGTGTCACTTTGTGTTTAACCGGCCACAGTGATGGATCTCTTCCTGAATTTGAACACAGAAAAGCTCTGCGCTCGATAACAAACCCACTGTCACCAAATACCACGGGGGAGATAATTGAGAATGATCTGCCGTCGGTAAACGGGTTGCAATTTAAATTGACATTTGGAATTGATTGTATTGAGCTGACCCCCAACTCTCGCCCTCATGCAGGCTGCAGTCTGAAGCTTTAAAGATGCAGCAGAGAACAAGACGTGTGCGTGTGTGAGTTTGTGTGAAGGACAATCATACAGCTCAGAGGGCACACAGCACCACTGAGTGGCCAGCTGCCTCCTGTTTTTGAACAAAGAGTGTTTCTGAGAGCATGTATGTGTGCCTAAGTGCGTGTGTGAGCAAACAGCTGCATTTGAGAGAATTTCTGTACCGACGTCTAAATCTGCAGATGTGTTTAAGAGGATGAGTAGTGAGCTGATGATCACAACAACAGGATTATTTCTGTTCTGTTGCAGCCACTTCCAGCCGCCAAAATATGCACGAGTCGCCACATGATCGTCCTCGAAGCCTGGGCCTGAGACAGAGAGCCCCAAAATGACGGTGTATGGATGGATAGGTGTGTGCGTGTGTGAGTGGCCACGCACACACCTCCTGATTATGCTTTTATTAGCTTTTGTCAACATGATGGTTGGGTACCGCAAAACTGGTGGGAAATGGCACCAGTGCTGAAAATGATAAAGCCAGGCTCATTCGGTGTAAAAGGGTGATGCAGATTCCTAAATAGCTAAAATCAACAGAAGTACGGCTCTTCAATCAGCACAGGCTGATACAAAAGCAGCAAGTTTACACACTGAGGGTGCCTGACACATCAAATCAATAATAAATACTTTTTTCACCCAAAATTTTCTGGAGTCTTGTCCTGTCTCTCGATTTTAGACCAGTTCTCCAAGTTCTCTTGGGGCTTTCATGTAGTGTCCGTTTGATGGGTCGGCAAAACCAAATAACAAAGCAACTGGAACTTAAAAATAGTGGAGACAGTTCCTATGACAACAGTGTAGAGCGAGGTCTTGGGTGTCAACAGTCAAAAGGCTGCTCTTGAGTTTCTAAATATATCATTTCAATTGTGCACCACAAGGAAAAAGTCCCATTGTCCTCCATTGTTTGAGGGTGAGAGTCGAAGTAAAGGCAGTAAATGTGGGTGAATCAAATCTTGGGCAAATAAAAATCAGCCCTTTAAAATAAAACACCCGTGCGGTGGTTGTGGCTTAGGAGGTAGAGCAGATCATCCACTATTTGGAAGGGTAGTGGTTTGATTCCTAGCTTCTCTAGTTTGCATTTCAAAGTGTCCTAAGGCAAGATACTGAACCCCAATGTAACATCGTTGTGTGCGTGTGGTAGAAAAACACTGTTTCTGTAGAACAGTGTCTGTATGGGTGTGTGTGAAAGAGTGAATGTGGCTGGTTTGAGTCCGTAAGACTTAAAAAGCACGGAAAAGTGAAGTCCATTTGACATCCGATGCAGATTTTCAGTGCACTGACAGGATAGCAGGCTAATTTTCAGTTAATATGTAATTATTGTTATATTGTTTTGCACCTTTGTCATTTATTCATCCGAGTTTATATAGTGATCAAGTGCTTCCAACAGAAGTGTGTTCTTTGTATGACCTTTGCCCATTATTTCCCCCCAAACAGGCAGGTTTAGCAACAGTACCATTAGAAACACTGAGACTGTGTTAAGAGGAGAGCAGGCACACTGTTAAACAACCCTGAGCACAGACCCAGTGGTGAAAAGCTGGTGCGACAGCCGCATCTTAAGCACATGAGGTTAAAGGCCTGGTTAGGGAGGATGGGAGCGGGAGCAGAGGGGGAATCGAGAGTGGGAGGCAGAGAGAGGAAAAGAGTGACATACAAGGCTTGGATGGTGACTCAAGAGACCCGGGAGTGACGACACTGATCACCTCTCTGCTTTAACGAGGTAAATGGTTCAGACCAAGGTCAGCGAGTGGAATAACACTGCCGCTCGCTGCCTGCTGCTGCATGCTGATGGCAGCCAGGTAGTGGCTGTGGCGCTCGGGGTCTGACGGTGATTAGGAAGCACTGTCGGCTAGACTGTGATGAAAATTGCCAAAATACTCAAAATCACAACCAAACATAATCAGGAAAACAAACAAAAAGCTAAATAACTCATGACCTGTTGACTGCACAGCAATGAAGACTGGAGCTTCAGTTAATAAACAGCCCCAAGTGAAAGCCCATCTTCATCCTGATGTACCTTTGAGTCAAACTTGTCTCAGAAGGCAGAGTTTAAGTTTCCTTGATAGCGGCAGGGTGCTTCATTCATATCATTGAATGCCAGCCACCCACACACGCTCCCACTCAGACTTGGCCCAGGGTGAGCAACCTGCTGATACCCAATCTTTTAAATGTGTGCCCCATCCAAACTGCATCACTCCTCTGTTCAAACAGCCAGCCAAGCAATATCAACCTCAAGTCAGTTCCAATACACACCCGTGATAAGGGGCTGCAAAGTGAGGGGAATTAAGATTTTTTAATGGGCTTCAGATTTAAATAATTAATCTCAAAGAGGATGACAGTTTTTGGAGGGAGCTGAGGCTGCCTGGTGCTGATTCACATGAGCTGTGTGTAGGTCTGTTGTCATTACTGGATGATGTGAAAAAGACTGGGATTTTTTTGTGTTGCCCTAGATAAGGCTGCCGTTGCTTTACAGTTTTCTTACTGTCAACAAATCCCATGGAAAGACCAAAACCAAGAATGTGAGTCCATCTCTCAATGTTTAGCTTACTTCCTAACCCCATCTGTGGCATTGAGGCCCAAGCCTATTAGTTCTACTCAAGACATAAAGCTGGAAAAAAAATGTAACAAAAATGTCCTACTTTAAGGCAGGTGTTACTCAAACGGGTTTTTGAAAATGTTATTCAAATAGGACTAAACAGTGCAGTTTTTTTGGGAACTATTTTTTTTGCTGTGGATTATTACAAGTTTGGTCCTAAAGAAATCAAGATAACGGATCCAGTGCATAGATTTTGGTCTGTGTCTGTTCTCACTCTCAGGCTGATGCTCTGGACTTTGGGCCTCAGATTTCAATACGTTTGATGAGGGGTTGAAGCTGTGACCAAACATGGGGGTGGTCCAGAGCCAGTCTCTGGGGTTTGTGTCTCTCATGGTCAATAACAAATGTGAAAGCCAACCACTTCATTACACTTATAGGTGACTATTTAAGGCACTAACCGTTGTGTCATGTCATCACCACTCCATGCACTGATATTTAATTAGTTTAGTCATGATTTTAATGAAAATTTACCAAAATAAAAGTGTCTTTTGAAGCTTTATCAAGTTTAAGCTGCAGCCTGTTGATTTCACCAATTATGACAACTGTCGTTGGCAAACTCTGTTGTAGCTTAGTTGTTCATTTAAAAACGAGTTGGAGGAACAAGAAAATAAATCTCTTGTCTTTTCACTTGTTATTATGCTCCCTCACTGCTCATTTGCACCATAAAGGTCCTGATGATGTACATTTTTCTTACGTAAAAGCTGTATTTAAAGTGAGGTCAGTGAATGCAGCAAAACCTCATTGTAAAATTTCTCATAATATTTCCCCACTGTGGGACTAATAAAGGACTGTCTCATCTTATCCTATCGTAGATTAACTTCAGGTGAAAATGCATGTTTGCATAGGAAGAGGTCTTGTGGAGTCACTAAGATAAATGTGAATATTATATCAAAACTAAACATAACCAGAATCTTTAAGTATCTGAGGGACTCAAGAATCTTGATACTTTATGCACTTACACATTCAGGGTATATGTCCCACTGAAGCCACTAATTGTACTATAAATATACAGTAAGCACTCATGTTGGATGGAAGCATCCATGAAAAAGTTATTTTAATATGAGCTGTCAAGCAGTAAAGACATGCTGCAGAGGTACAGCTCTCAGAGGAAGCAGAATCTTCTGGAACATCAGGTTCAGAGCCGCACTGACTATTATGGGGTTAAGTCAAGTGTTTTTAAAGAAGGGCCGACATGCGGTCAGTGATCTAGAACGATGGTTCAGAAACAGTTTTCCTTCTGCTACTTTGATGCGTCCATCAAAACATTTACATTACAGGAGAACAGTTAAATCAGAAACATTATGCCTGGCTTTGCCCACACTGCTGTGAACTCACTGCTTCAATATCTGCACTTGGCTGAATAGGACATTAAAGCGTTTTTATGTAATTTTGTTAATCATATACTCAAGTGCTATTAATTCTCCAAGACATGCACAGATGTAACCTCTGTAGGTTAAGTCCCACTTTCATATGCACCTACTGTTGAACATTTGCTTCATACACAAGATCAACTATTCATGACAAATATGCCCCAGCATGCACAGTAAAAAAAAAAAAAAAAAGTTGTAGTTTATGATAACTTTTCTGGCTTCCTCCATCCAGCCATTTGGACTTATGTTGCAAAGAAATTTGTCATTCAGGTCACTGTTACTTCCACCACCTAGAGAGAAGGTGGGAGAGAGAGGGGGGGAAAGAGGGAGAACGAGAGAGAGAGAGAGTGAGAAATTGTGAGAGAGTGGTTGAGAGTGAGAGACAGAGGAGAGAGGGAGAAAGAGAAAGAGAGGGTGAGAGTGAGAGGGAAAGAGAGAGAGAGTGATAGAGAGAGACAGAGGGAGGGAGGGAGGGTGAGAGATTGTGAGAGACAGAGGGGGAAAGAGAGGGAGAGAGAGAGAAAGAGAGAGAGGGAAAGTGAGAGAGGGTGAGAGGGAGGGAGAGTGAGGGAGGGAGAGAGTGAGAAACAGAGGGTGATAGAGAGAGAAAGAGAGAGAGGGAACGTGAGAGAGGGTGAGAGGGAGGGAGAGTGAGAGAGACAGAGAGAGGGAGAGAGTGAGAGAGTAAGGGAGAGACATTGAGAGTGAGAGAGTGAGAGAGAGACAGTGAGAGAGAAGGATTAAGACAGAAGAAGTCAGAGTGAAGAAGAGCAAACAATTTTCACGTTAATTAGCATCTCTCTCCTCCCCCGCAACACAAACAATGCAGCGCCCAAAGAAGCAGAAGCAAACAGGGACAAGGCTGCGAGCTCGCTAACTTTAGGTCTCTACTCATCTGTGCTGAATCAGTGGCAGGCAGCACACATCAAAAAAGACTGAGCTGTGGGATTAAGAGCAAGTCAGAGGGAGTGGTGGGAGGCTGGGAGGAAGGAAAACGGGAGGGAGGGAAGGAGAGAGGGGAAGGAACAAGGGAGACAGAGGGAGGGGAGCAAGGGACAAAAAAGAGGAGGGAGAGGAGGAAAACATAACAGAAGGGGGAGATGGAGATCCTGAGATGAAAGGAGAACGATAGGAGGAGAGCATGAGGGGGAGGGAAAGAGGGAGATGGGTAGAGCAGGAGAGAGGCAAGGGAGAGGAAAAGCAGGGGATGGAGAAAGACAGAAGGAGAGGGAACAAAGGGAAATGTAAAAATGATGAGTGGAGGAGGGACAGAAAAGAAGAGGAGGCGAGCAAGAGATGAGAGAAGGAAAAAGTCAGGAAAGATGATTAAAAAAAGAGGGAGAATGTAAAGTAAATGATGGAGGAAGCAACTGAGAAAGAAGAGAGAGAGAGGTGCTCTATTTATGGATCCCTGTGATGCCTGTTTCCCGCACACAGCAGGTGCAGGTCGCACGCTCCGAACGCTGACATGCCAACATTCAAATGCTGACACGTGTATAAACATACCTGTATCATGAGCGAGTTACTGCAGGGTTGGCATTTGTATGCAGAGGAGGTGAGTCTAAGAGGAGCTGTAGTCCTATTGCTTTTAATGCTGAATACCATCCAATATAAACCTCAGTGAAGGAGGGTGATTCAGTCAATCGATGCTGAAACACGCTGTGATCGAACACCACTGTATTGGCAAAAGACTGGTCACCAAACAATACAAGAGAAGCCTTCAAATCAGCCCCATCAAATCTCTCCGCTTTTACCGGGCTGCTGGATCAATAACAGCAGCATGACTTGGAATAGCCGGCTTTTCTTCTCAGGACGACACGGAAAACACACAAACAGGACCACAGTCCTCTGAGAGCCCCACAATCCTCTGGGTAGCAGACACAATCAAACATACAGGACGCTCGGGAGAAATAAGCGCACACATACACACACGCAGCCATTCATTTTTAAATCTATAGAACATCATAGCAGTTCCTGAAGGAGTGAAACACAGGCCCGCAGGGTTCATCACAGCTCAACAAACGCATGTGTGTTCAGCCCTGGCAGCAGAACCAGTGACTCCGCCGTTACCAAGCAGCACGTTGCTCTGCCAACGGATCCCCGAGAAATGTATTTTGAAATCCGGCCGAGATCCAAAGCTGATTCACCCAGATATATCAGATATGTCACAGGAAAAATGTGTGCACACAAGGGATGCACACATAACTTATGTCTCCATGCCATCATCGATTTGAATATCGGACTGACTGTGAACATCACACAGCTGCAACGGGCTGAATGAGCAGATAGAGAGACTCTATGTGATACTGACAATTTCAAGGGAGAAGCTGGCTTCAAAGTTAGCCAACCATAACGTCAGACTGACAGCTGATCCTGGACCTGGCTGCTAATACACAGATTATGTCTCTGTTCATGTTTTTAAACGGTGCCAATGCCCTTTAAATCACATATTCCCACATTTTCTGCAGATGGAAGCTACGGAATGGTTATGTTTAGAGATACAACAGTCAAACAACATTAAAGCTGCTCTAATAGACATTTTTTTTTTTAATCAATACTGCATCAAACAATCGTGTGTACTGTGAAAGCTTTTGTGTGTAGTGATAAAGGAAGAGAGTTATGACCAACATTTAGCAGTTTTCAGTTCATTGTTTTGGTTTTCACTGCCTGCAGAGCTCCAAACTGCAGACAGACAGAAGTAGTGACCAGCTGTTGGACACAGCTGAGCATCGACTAGCTACTGAAACTGATGCTTCCTTTAGTTGATAAAGATAAAGACAGACAGGAGGGTGAATCGTGTCGCGTCAGCAGCTACAAGGCATCTGCTGGATGTATTAATAAACAACTGTTTGTTATCAACCTTTGAAGACAAATCCAACATCAATCAAACAACTCTACAGTGTAAATTAGCTTCAGTGTTGATATTGCTTGTAAAAGGTTGTATGTCTGTCCTGCTTCGGCACTGAGAGATAAAAGCTACTAGGTGATACTGATACTGGGCCTGGTAAACCTACACAAACCAAGAGCAGTTTGAATTTGAACTTCTGTTTCCCCCTTTTCTCTGCTTAACAACCGAGATATTATGAGTAAAAAAAAAAAACAGAAGAAGATGGGTCTGTGCTTGTGTGTGTCTGAATCAGAGCAGATAAAATACAGGAGTGGGAGCTGCATGTGTGTGTATTTGCCTAACAGCTAACCAGCTCCTATAAACCAGTGAGCTGCAAGAGCTTGTTCATAGTAATGGCTGGTGCACAGGCACAGCAGAGGAGCTTTGATGATCCATCACTACTGTTCACATTGCGTCACACACACACACACAGAAAGTGGTAGAACAGGCAACTGCAGCCACTTTAATAATAACACATCTGTGGTATGGAGTTAAGTGCATTGACAGAAGGTTAGAGGAGAGCTGCTCACCTGAAGAATGTGACAAAGAATTGCACCAGGTCCATGAAGTTACTGTGCTGGGAGAAGGCAATCTGTTAAAAGGCAAAGAAAGGACAATAGTCAGAAAGCTGCTTTCACAAGGGAGAAGTGAAAACAAGAGGTCAGCATTATGCGCACAAACATGCCGGCTGTAGACTGGTGTTGACCTTATAGATGTGAGAAAAGGAGCAGTAATGAGCAGCAGATAAAGCTGCATCTGCTCACAAAGGCACTGCATACTGTGCTTTGAGTATACATGACACATGTATGTTTATGATTATGTTGTCAACATGTGCATTTAACTGCCTTTTTCGGGTGTGTATATTTCCAGTGCTTTGCAAGTTCAATCGCTGTCTCATGATCGGGAATTTCCAAAGGTTTTTGCATCTGTATGGTTTCCCACAGTCTGTCTGTGCTCCAGACTACACACATGTCAAAGCAGCGTCACACCAGCTGCCTGCAAAAGACCTCACCTCTGCACACGTGGGTAGAAATATTCACTATGCAGTCATCACAAGAGCAATTGTATTAACATCCCATCTTAATCAAGGTTGCCACTGGCAGTGTGGTAACAGCCCCCCTCCTCCTCCTCTCTACACTTATGTCCACCCACCCCCCCAAAAAAAAATCCCCACATTTCTCCAGCAACACAACACTGCCTCTCTCTGGCAACACTAAGGTAGTGCATCTGGAGCCAGAAGCAGAATTCCCCTCACACACGTCTCTCCGAGGTGACACCTTAGACCAGAACTCATCACTGCTTCTGCTTATTATTCCTCGGCAAAGCAGGGATTTGCATACAATTCCAGGAGAAAAAAGAAACAGGAGGCTGGATAAAAAGACAAAAGCCAGAAAAACCCAGCTGTGTGCATGTCAGATTAGTCTATGAATACTTAATATGTGATCAAGAATTACAATATATGCATGAGAAAGAAAGACTGGATGGGTCCCAATGTGTTTGAATCTACGGTGACTTTATACAAGAACAACGTGGGGCCAAAGGCAGGGGCCTCTGTGGTGAGATGACAGGGGTGTGCGTGTGTTTTGTCAACGGCCCGGGGTCTAATTTACTTGTGTAGTCAGCACCATCTGGCTCGCTAATGTGTTGCTGTTGATTACTGTTGAGCGCAGAATCCTCGGTGTGATAATTTAGCTCCAGACTGTTGAACACTGAAGAGAAGTTCGCGGTGCCCACACGCCCAGAGAAAACTTTTAAAAATGTGTCAGCAGTGTAGATGTCAGCGTTCAGCTCCCTGGGAACCACTGAGGACACAGGGTTTGGCACTGAGCAGCCGAGTTACAGGCCTGTGACGTCATTCACGGCACAAATACACCATTTATGAACTCGAATAATTTTCATCTTCACTGCAAGAAATAATTCATTAATCGTTAATTTTATTCTTTAATTTGTTGATTCATTGATTGGTTTAATTTACAGAAAGGCTTAGTAGAAACTGGTTGTTACTGCTTTGATTTGTTATTTGTTTGTTATTTTTGAGGGTCGTGTACAGCTCTCTGGTTGTTCTACAGATGCCATTTAGGCTCTTTTTAAGATGAAACCTTCACACCATTCTTATTGCCATTGTTGGCTACTATACTCTTGAAAGATTTTTAACCCCAGTAAAGGTTTTCTGGTTAAATGAAGATTTAAAAATGCAGCTCAATACAACAAAGTTACTCTGATATATCACATTTAAATGAGTTAAACAACTTAGCAGTTCAACAATCGATCATTATTTTGGCACTATTCTTAACTGGAAACCAAAGGAGGAGGTAAAAACATGAGCCCCCAAATTCTTTCTGACATTACAGTCAAAGCAGCGGCTCCACTCCTCTGATTCAACAAACCAAATGACTAAGGACCCATTCAGGTACTTGCAATTAAGAAAAAAAATCATTTGGAGGAAAAATTTCACTTCCTCCACTCGTGAATGTAAACAGGAGGTAAAAGTGACAGGATTAGGGGAAAACTACTGCTGGAGATTATGTGAAACCTCTTTTACAAAAATAGCTTGCAAGTATTAAAAGAAGCCTTTTCAGCTGGTGAAGCAGAACCCGGTGTAGCCCGTGACTGCGGCCTAACAAAGCCATCTACTTCTCACACAATGCCCCCTTCTGATGACACAATAGGCCCCTTCAAGGACAATGCTAACTTTCTGAGCACAAGCATAAGCAAAGATGGCTGCTTCAGCATCACATCAACACTACATAACTCCATTTGAAAAGTACATGCAGGCCACCTCACAGGGAAGATGTGCGATAACAGTTATTGTAGCGACTAATCTCAAGTGTCAGCCATGTGTGGCGCTTTGTCACTGAGAGTCAGGCTGACGGTGGAGGACTGGGTGGTGCTCTCGTTATGTGCCCAGCAGAGGGTGACTCTTTGGGGGCTGCAAAGGATCTCGCAGCAGGGCCTGTCAGCCTGCCGCCGGGCATTAAGCCTGGAAATATTCTGCCTTTAATGGCTTCTGACAGCCACTTGTAGTACATTGGAGTTTTGAAGGAAAGTGTCATTATCAGTGCGAGCGGAGGGCTGCTCAACAGGTTCCACCACAGAGGAAAGGACAGAAGGAAATTTGATTTTAAATCTGGTGTGTGAGCCACTTACATGCATGAGGGTGGATGTGCAGTTTCATGTGCTGCATAACAAGATTATTCTTAAATGTAACTGTAACAACTGGTCAAGCCACCAAACGCAGATGAGTGTTTTCTTGTGGCACGTAGGTTTTTACTCTACGGGTGCAAATTATTTTTAATATTTTCAAAGATTTCTAGCAACGTTAACCCTAACCCATCCGTTTAGTGACTTTCCCTCTAGCGCCACCACGAGGTTTACATTTTCGTTTTTAGTGTAAATTCCCTGACTGTTGGAGGCACCACCATGAAATTTGTGGAGGGAATTACATGAACTGAAACCTTTCATCTAGCACCATCCTTGTTTAACGAGCAATGACGTCACCATCTCTGCTGGACTTTGTCGTCAGTGCTAATTGGTAAATGCTAGAATGCTAACACACGAAACTCAGATAAAGTGACATATCTTCTGAACATTAGCACGTCTGTTATCATTGTTAGCTCACTGATACTGTCAGTACAGGATTCACACTAGGATGGCTGTAAACTCTTCACCTAGTTTATATGCAATTATCATCAATGTAAATTTGATGGAAAAATAATGAGCAGCTGATTGAATTTCACATGTACCTCATCATATAATTTGTTGACAAAATGATGCTGTTCAACTTAATGATACTGAGCGAATTTTAATTTGATTTTGTTATATACATATTAAGAATTTTGTTTAATATAATGTCCAACAATGGAACAAAGCTGGTTGCATTTTAAGTTTTTTTTACCTTAATATAAAATGCAGATATACAGTTTTTATTTTTGATATTCATTAATATGCATAGAGTCTTATTTTATTTTATTTTTTTATTTGTTGTCATAAAATTCAATTTACTGTTTGAATAATAAGTAGTTGGGTGACTTTGGGTTTTACCCACCACTGTTGCAAGCTGGCAAAACCGCAGTGTTTCTGCTTCCTGCTCTCTCCCTGTGATCAGTATCAAGACGCACCCATCAGGCAGCCATGCATGGCCCAGATAAACACTACACTAGTCCAGATACACAGAGCGGCCCAGCCAGCTGATAGCTACAGCTGCTAAGACTCCACAGCGGGGTATTAAATTGGAGCCTGTTCTAATCTCTACCATATCATGACATGTTCGCAAAGGCACGGAACAGGGGATCACAGCTCTTTAATGTAATTAGTCTGGGATTTGCGTTTCATTACAAACATCATTAAATTCAGATCTATTCTTCATCAAGAAAGAAAAAGAGGGGTGGGGGGCTCCTTGCTGACTAATCTTAGTGCAATTGATTGTGCTTTGATGATCTGACCTGCTTGACTGTGATATAGTCATCATGGAATTCACTTTGACCATTGTAGAAGATGAGAAGATTTCATTTTTGGGAGGTCGAAGTGATTATATGGAAACTTTTTTTTTTTTTTTTTTAATCTTTTCTTTTCAGAAGTTCTGTACATTTTGTCTGATACACATTTGGTTCAAAGAGTTGGAGCTTTACTGTTCAGTGTTGGGGGTGTAATAATAATAATAATATTAATAATAATAATAATAATAGTAATATGCAGTGCTAATTTAATGCAACAAGTAGAGTGAATGCACGTGGACAAAACGAATTGGGGTTGCGTGCTGTTCTAATGCTACTTCCGACCATGTAAAAGCAAACAGGAGCAACATCGAGGTGGTGCGTTTCTCGTGAGCATGAGAGAGAGAGCTCTGTATACAGTAGCTGAGAGAGAGAGAGAGAGAGAGGGCTTAGCTTAGCGTGCTCACAGCCCACTCTGAATGCACCATGTGTTTCAACTTAACATTCCACTTTGCCCTTGCTCTTTCTCAGCTGCTTATGAGCAGTTTTCCACCACTGCGATCTCTGCCTGCCAACACTGGAGGACCAACCGCCTACGATAACATACACACTCACATCCCAATGCCACACTGCTGTAGACCACTGAAGGGTGGCAGAGTAACCAAAAAATAAAATGAAGGGATGTTATAAAGAAGAAATACTTAAAAATATATGATTTTGAGACAAGGAGCTGTGGCAGGAAAAGAAAGAAAAACAAGTGGAAAATGTTACCTCGCTGACGAAGGTAAAGCTCCATGAATACGAGGAAGAAAAATGACACGCTAGCAGACCTGCGTGCTTTAGATTCAAGGACAGGCTTGATCTTCAACATGACCCCCCCCCACACACACACACACCCCAGCAATGCAGAAGGTGAGTTGGACCAGAGGAAGCTGAGAGGAGCAGGCTCTCTCAGCTCAGCGCAGCTCAGTTCTGCTGCTCTGGTGATCTCCTCAGGCTGACTGGCAGCAGCTGGGGTCCTGAAGCTGAGAAAACTCAAAGCCTTCACAAGGAAGGATATGGAGGCAGGACTTTTCTCCCCTTTAGGAGGAGGGCAGAGGGAAGGAGCTTGCACAGGGCAACCAGTCAAATCACTTCCAGAACTGATCCGGGAGGCACAAAGGCGGGCAGGCTGCACAGAGCACACAAAAAGCCAGGCCCTGAGTGCCTCGCACTCCCAAAACCAGCACCAGCCAATCGTGGCTGAGCATTCATTTTCTGCATCAACGCTGAGGTTATTCTAACCCTTATCAAGCTGCAAATACATACTTACTGTGCATGTACATATAATAGACTCTAAAAACCTGCTTAAAAAGCAAAGCTACATGTGTAAGCATGTAGGTACAAACTTATATGAACTGTTGATATTCTAGTCCACGTCCATCAGGACAAGTAGTAATGAAACTTTATCAGAACATATTAAATGATAACAAATATAATGTTAATCTATTTCCAGCCAGACCTACTTAAAAACTATTTTTCCAAAGGTGCTAAGACATGTCGGAGCTAGAGAGACAGAGACAGAGAGACCAGTCCTTGTCCTGATCCACAAGTCCTCAACTGAGTCCATTATAATCCACACAGGGACAATACGGTGTATTATCATCCTTAGATCGTAGCAACAAGTTACAAGCAAAAGAAACTACATGTAAAACAGCATCCGTTGTTTTAAGATCCCTAATTCCTGGAAAACACATTTTTTAAATTCGGCGTCCTCTCTGCCGACCTCCAGCTGCACTTTAACAAATTCCAAACTTCTGCTTTTCTGCTGGTTCAATAAACTCAAAATGCCTATTTTTCTATAACTGAAATCCCATCTCGTAACGTTTAAAGTTCGTTTGCTGACACTTTCAAGCACCGATTTAACATCTGAAAATTCTGGACCTTGGTTCCCCCCAGTGGTAACAGATATTAAAGACATTGCGGAAGACGGCAGCCTGCAACTTCCTGCAATCTACTATCTAATGCAGTCCAACTGAACAGGTCTACATTAATTCTATTTTCAAAGAGATGTTAAATCAATTTCATTGTCATTTTGGAGGCTGCCAGCCAATCAGGAATGAGCCTTTGCTTACATCATTTTGGACTAATCTGTTAAATGAATAAATGTCAATATATCTTCAACAACTATGATATAAGCTGTGTTCATAATAAAGACAGATGAGAAATATGGAGGCATAAAATGACTCTGTTGGTATATGAAGCGAATTTTCACATTTGTACTTTGAAGAAAATCAACAATGAATCTACTGACTGACACAAGTTGACTCTAAATACATTTGCTAAACACTGACTCATTATGAAGGCACAACGTTGCTGTCAGCGTACAGCAGGAGCACTGTTGAGGGACAGTTTCCTCTCCGCTGTCCACATGGCAGCAGTTCACCGAGTGTAGCTCAGCTACACACACACACACACACACACACACACACACACACACACACACACACACACACACACACAGAGCCCTATTCACTACTACTGCCAAGGAGCCACATCAACACTGGGGAAAAGCTTGTGCACACCAAGGTACAGGAAACTTTTTTCCCCCCAAACTGACCACATTTCACTGGTGACTGCCAACATTTACATTTTGCCATTTTACCAGCCAACTTTTTGGCCTGTGAATGAGACAAGCTGACCAGTCACGGTGGAAATTCACCACAATTTTGCTGAGCTTTGACATAAATTACATGTAGTGCCGAGTGTGTGTGTAAGTTGCATATGCAACTTGCTTGCATATGCAACT
Organism: Rachycentron canadum; assembly: GCA_038496675.1. Taxonomy (NCBI): domain Eukaryota; kingdom Metazoa; phylum Chordata; class Actinopteri; order Carangiformes; family Rachycentridae; genus Rachycentron; species Rachycentron canadum. The sequence continues at coordinate 3,156,157 of CM076661.1, read as the reverse complement.
TGCTTGCATATGCAAGCTGAACATGAGACAACTCTGCACATCAAAGCATATTCGGAGACCTGACATGCCATTTTGTAGATACTTTTATTTAAAGTGCATGAATACATACATTTTCAGCACAAGTTGCACTTCTACAGTCGTAATCTTACATGTAGAGGCATGCAAACATGACAATGACTCCAAGCAGTAGCAGTGAATATTCACGACACTTTGGCAGTTTTACTTGACTAAATCAGGCGATTCTCATATATCATGATATTAATTCAGGCTCCACTTTAAATCTTTACATGTGCCACACCATGCTTCTAAAGAAGCAGCATGATGATGTTAAAGTTAAATTTCTCCCACTTTCCCTCTCTGTCACATTTCATACCCATCATTTCCACTCTCCCATGCTGTCAAAGCACAAAGCAGCTTTTATAGACTTCAAGAGTCGTATTTAACCGCTCCGCTTGCTTCCTGTATTCAACAAAACAGGACCATGGGTTCATGAGCTCAATTTGGCTAGTTCAGATACACATATAGCACCACAAAGGCTACAGCAATGACACCGGCAAAACATGTTGTGCAGTTTAAGATGGTAAGACATAACATTTATTCCACTGACATTGTGAGTGATGATCGTATGTTGAGGAGGAATCACTGGGTGCCATGCACCTATATGGGCCACTAACATATAGTAATAATAAAGTTGTGTTGTTTTATGTTGTTAAACTGATGCGAAGCTTACTTGAATCTTAATGGGCCAAGTAAAGTTGCTGACGTAGACAAAGAACGTTATGTTGGGGTTGTTGCGGAAATCAAAGTTCTCGTTGGAGAAGCTGTCTTTAAACTCCTTGACGTTGCTCCGAGAGACGATGGGGATCTCCTCCCCAGTCTGGGTTCCTGCTGGATGACAGGAAGAAAAACAAAGGATGGACGTGGAACATAAAGGGGCATGGGATGAAGGACAAAATAAGAGGTAGAGACAGAGACAGATGAATGAAGTAAAGTAGAAGGACTTAAAATCAACTCGGACATTAACATTAACACAAGTATCAGCTTCTTTCTCGCCTTTATGAGATGAACTGTGTTTATAATTATACCTTTTCGGGAGAACAGTCAGTTAAATTAATGAGTTGTTAAGTTTAAGCAACCAACCCTTTTATTTCATGTTTTGTAAGCAGCCTTTATCAAAGTGTGGTCCGTGGACCACTTGTGGTCCGTAAGTGACCCCAGGTGGTCTGCGAGTAAATTAGTTAAGATCTCATTAATGTTGTGTCTCTCAAACTGAGTGACCACCGAGCCACTCGTGAGTAGAGTAGGACTACGAGTTGTTTTCAATATTAATTCATCTCATAATGATTCAACTGGCTGTTTTACAGTGTTGTTGTTCTTCAGTGTAACCGGCCATTTTGTGACACAGCTCAGTTATCAGCCTGTTAACTATCAAACACTGACCAGTGACAAAATTATTGTTTAAGACCAGGTCAATTAAAAGAGAATAAACTGAAACCTCCGACGCAACAGACAAAACAGGAAGTTTTAAGTTTTACTATAATGTATAACGTTAAGGTCTCATCTAAGAAATATAGACTCCCAATTCAATAAAATACTCAAAATGTAAAAAAGAGACTTTGTTTGACCAATGGTCTTTAAATATATTTAAACTACAGTGAAATAAAACACAGAAAAGACAACAAAGCAAATCAAATCAATTCTTTGAAGGTCTAGTTCCAGAGCTGGATTCTTGCTTAATGATCGATTAAGTGACTGTTGATCAATTAGCTGTTGTTGTCTACCTGTTTCAGCACTGCCTGTGTTTGTTTGGACCTACCAGTGAAGCTCGTGGCCCAGGTTATGTTCAGGTTGAAGTTCTTTGAGGCGTTTATAAACATGTCCAGATCCCGGTTTGGCTGAGGGAGGAGACACAGAAAACATGCATCAGCATTATCATCATTCATCGTCGAGCATCGTCATTATCATTATTATAACCACCACTGGTTTCATCATCTATTTCTAGTTCCAATGGAGCTGGAATTCATTGAAGGAAGACTGTTAGGAAAAACAAAAACAAAAAAAGCCCCATGCTGTGCAGGTCAGCAGGCCGCTCTGCTGTACAGTAAATCCTGAGCAGGCGTTTCTGCTCCCCCCCAGCTCCAGTAGCAGCTGTACAAACAGCTATTGTATTGCAGACGGGAGCAAATTTGCACTGCTAATGGAAGCTGAATTAGCAAAACAAACGTTTGAACAAGAATCACTGATGGAAATGGCACGTATTAAAATACTGTAACTACAGCAGTAACGTGATCGCTCTGCTTCGATATCGTCTAAATTAAGACTTAATGAATGTTTACTGGCTGAGCAAAGGGCAGAACTTGTTAACTGATTAGTCTCTCAAGTTTAGAGATGAACAGTTGGAAAAGGCTCTATCAATGGTGTTTAGCATCTACACTGATCAGCCACAACATTAAGACCGCCTGCCTAATATTGTGTAGGTGCCCATTTTGCAGCCAAAACAGCCCAGAACTCCTCTGAAGATGTGCTGTGGTATTTCTACTGTATTTATGAAAGTACAGAAACGAGAGTAAATAATCAAAGTTGTCATTTCCTGTCACTTTTCTTTTTATGCACCTCGAGCAGACAGAGCTGCATGTGTTACCGTTTGGTAAAAGGCTTCATCGGGGGGAAATTACCATCTGGGATAGTTAATCAGATCCTTGTGTTTCAGTTTCAGCTCCAGATGCTGCAGCCAGAGAAACAGGACTGGACAAGCTTTGGTTTGCTGGGAAAACATCTGTGTGAGAGTGTGATGTAATTCAAGCTGTGGCATCACACTTCACTGTGATGTCTGCGTGTGCTCGTCAGGGGCAGACTGACTTTTACTGAACGAGGTGTCAAGTCAGTAGTGATGAGTGTGTGGTTATAAGTTAACTGAGCAGTACCTGTTCACGTCGTTCGTTGCATTTGAATTATTGGTTTACTTCATGTCTAATGAGGAGATAAGGCCATAGCAGAATCGGTGACTTCTTTTAAAAATCACTTCTTTACTAACTCCTAACTCCTCTTTATAAAGTTGCTTTTATGCGTCTTTTTAATATGCTATCCATTTATTTTTTTTAAAGATTATATCTTTGTTGTTTTATTGTATTTTTTAAATTGTCAGTATCACCCTTTGTGTCTGCTTGTGTAGAATCTGCTCCCTGTAATTTATTTGTAAGTATATTGTCTTGTCTGTTGTATATCCTTGATAGACATATTGTAATGTTTCTAATCATTAATATATTATATATAATTTATTATTTATCTGTATCATTTATATCTCTCAGCTCCATTGAGAAGGAGATCTGAAAACTTTCTTCAGAGAACTTCATAGAGATATTATAATGACATGATTAGAGAGGGACGTTATGAAAATTTAATATAAAGTATTTGTGATTCACTCTATTATTATGTGATGATCATGAAAATATGGTTTAAGTTCATAAAATGGCACATCACAAATTTTTTGTGAAAAAAAAAAAAACTTTTAGTGAAAATCAATTAATCTTGTCTTAATTTCCTGTATGTTTTCCATCAGGCTCTATTTTTTATTTTCACACAAAATTGAACTACTGTGATCTTTGGTTGGTAAATTGGACAGTTTTCAAATCACCTGTGAGGATATTAATGATTATTCCCATTCACAATTATCCTGATGATCCTGGAAACTCACCATGACCAACTTATATGAGTGTTTTTATTGCGGCGCTACAATATCGTTCCATCGCAAGACATGCAACCTATATGTAGTTTTAACGCAGAAGTGCAGGTTTAAAAACGTTCCTGTGCAGATTCAGAAATAAATATCCTCTTAAGCTAAATGAACCCATGAAAATCCCTGTGTATTCTATGAATTAATGTCATTTTCACTAATAAAAATGACAAAGATACAAATGTCTTATGAAGAAACTTATGAAGTTGCTTTGCAATAATCACTGCGGGGAGAAAAAAAACCTTTTCGTCTGACTTTACAGTCCTTAATCCTAATCCAAGAGACAGCTGCTGTGACGGCGGGGCGTTCACTGTCAGAGACGTACCTCCTCAGGTGTGGCCACGAAGTTGATGGCGGTGTAGTAGCGGTCGTCCTCCTGTGACAGGCTGAAGGTGAACTGGTAGTCGATGAGGAGCGTGTCTGTTTGAAGTGATCAAGCCGGAGGTGTGGGAGAGCGTGGAGAGGATTACAAAAGAAGGAGGAGAAGAAGAAGAAAAAGGAAAGCTCGATCAGTGTGGTTTGAAAGTCACACAAGAACATGTTTTCAGACAGTGCTTGGGGCAGGAAATTGTCCAGATTCCCAATTCTCTTTATATCTCAACATTTTATTGACTTTCTTGGAAGGACCTGGAGATTTTAGTGAGTGCTGTGTGATGAAGGTCAAGATAGAGGCTGGGTTATATTGCTGCGTACCAGCCAGCATTCATCTACGGATCACTGTCACTATATCACAACAATATGTCAGTAAGTTCACACACAGGAAGTCATACATGGTAATGGATGGACCAGACACATCTCCACGTGCTTCACTTTCCACTTTTTTCCTTCCACTTCTCCACTTCACAGGAAAACTCATTTGCTCTGACACTTACTGGTCACACTGGTTGCAGTGTCCCAACATGTTGTGATCCCTTCTCATGCTTGTTAAAAATCAATGTGGGGAAAATAGGATCTGCCTCCGACAGTTCAAAACCAAAAGGAATTAAATTCACAAAACAATACAAGCAAAGACCAAGTTATACACAGAGGACCAAGAACTGATTCAAACTAATTAATGAGTTAATTAATGAGATTATCAAAATTGTAGAAGTTAAGACTCACTTTTCTGTTAATTGACTATTCGTTGCAGCTCTTGCTTTTGTTACCGATGAGTAGTTCCCAGCCTTTCCCAACTCATGGCCCACTTGAAAATCTTAAACCCCCCATCACAATACAAGACCAAATAATAAGTCAAAGTCTCAGTCTTTCTCTTTCGTATAAAAATAATTTCTGGATTATTAAATAATGAGGAGCAAGTGTTTGAAGACTACGAGGACATGGTTTGTTTAATTCCATGGTTTGACAGACACATTATTATATCCTCCATAACCACAACTGACAAGAAAAAATAATGACAAGAGACTAATCTGTAGTGAGGACCAGGGGACTGCAGTGTGTCCCCGGCACAATGACTGTCATCACAGCAGGGAGGCAAGAAAAACAGTTCTTCAAATGCTTCCCGCTCTCCTGCGACTCACTTTCATCTGCGATTCTCTCCACCTGCGACTGATTTTAAAGAAGCCATTTCTCCTCTGGCTGTTATTTCTTTAAACATCAAACTACTTGAGACCTACTTTGATTTGAGAGCCATGTAACTGTCTTGGCATTGACCTGAACGCAGGAGAGGAGTCAGGCCTCACAGTGCTTTTCTTGGGGCGACTCTCCCGCCCCCTCCCTCACTCGAGCTGCTAATTGGAATTCCACTTACAGTAGCATGTTCCTTTGAGGGGGTTGCCTTGGTAACGATTCTCGACTTCGCACCTGAAAAAGGAAGAGACCGAAAATATGGGATGGGACAAAAAAAAAAAAAAATGGAGGTAGAGAGGAAAAAAGGGAGAGAAACAGGAAGGGCTGAGAAAACTGCACATCAACAGCGATGTGGCTGTTGACCTCCAATCAGCAACAGTCACGTGACAATGAAAAGACAAGAAATGAAAGAACTAGGCCTGGAGAAGCTGACAACATCACACACAGACACAGACACATATCAGCTTTCACTGACGGGCAACATGGAGGCTTTTCAAAAGTTTCAAAAATGTTTAAAAAAAAAAAAAATCCCCAGAAATGTACATTCCTCCTCTTCATATTGACAGATCACTGAATGATGTTCACAAGGTCACAGGTTGCAGCAGCCTCGAGGCTTGTGTTACACTACACACTAACAGCCTGATCGTTCCTGGGAAATCAGAAGAATCCCCAGAGGTTAGACTTGAGTTCCTCGGATCAAAATGCAAATACAGTTCTAGAGGTCACACACAGAGTTTCCATAAAACTTCCCGCAGTGGAAAAAGGTTATTTGAAATGCCTCTCTAGGCCAGTAAGTATAACTCCTGTGTGCTATCAAAATCTTAGCAGGGCTATCAAAACACTTCATGTGCTGGACACAGAGACTAAAACAAAACTCCCTCCAGACAAATCTCAGTGTAACAAACTGAAGTAATACAGTTAAAAGGCTTCAAATTGAAGATAGAAGAGATGAAAATATAGTAGTATGGAGGCACAGCCCAGCTGGAAAGAGGACAGAGGTATGGATCAGAATCATGAAACTCACAAGTGGCAGCGATCTCCTTTGATGCCCTTGGTGGTGCAGAAGCACTTGCCGTTGTTTGGGTTGCACATGCTGGCGTGGCCATTGCACTTACAGGCTGAACAAAAGAGACAAAACAGGAGAACAGTGAATAAAAAATGTCTCAGTAAAGCAGCAACCCTTCATATTTAATGGTTTCTAAATATATGGAATTTATTGTATCATATGGAGGGTGACGTGACTGTGTAATATGAATGTCAGCTCCTGTCAGCTTTGAGCACTAACTGTTAATGTGTGACTCAACATCTTATCACACTGTGAATCAAATGCAACTTATCCAATTTATAAATGTTCTGCATCAATAAAAATGTGGGTTCCCTTCAAAGCCTGGCTCAACCCAGCATCAGGTGGCGATCAGCTGAAATCTCTGCTCCTCTCCTCAGAGTCTTCAAGACATAAACCCACAAATCTGATAATATAAAGTCAATTATCTGCTTTTGGCTAAAGGCGTTCTGGAAGCAGCTTCACACAACTATGGCGCTTTGTTCTAGGTCTTAAATCCAATAAGAGAGAACTCCTTGGGTTCAGGTCAGACATCCTCCTCTAGGTTTGTTCGTCACTGCTGATGTTTTCTTTGAAATCTCCCTGGTGACCCTGAAGGACTTCAAAAGAGTCTTCCTTTTCAGAACCCAGCACCACGGCACTCCGAGACAACCAGATTCTCGGAAATGCTGTTCGCCACATGGGTACAAACAAGTCAGAGCACATCCTGTCAGTCACACAGAGGCAACTGTCTGGTTCCCCAAGGAAACGACAAGGGAGGGGAAAAAAAATCTTTAGGTTTAGCTCCAGAGTCAATTCTGTGCATTGGGGTGAACCTGAAACTTGCCTCTCCCTCATGTGGTTTTCCAAATCCCAGGAGGCCTGTCTTGTGGCCGTTATGTCTTATCACACCGACCCAAATGTTGCTGCCTCTCACCCTCAGCGTGAACACCGCTTATCATTTTTAAAATGACTGAGTCACTCGGCATAAACAGCTGTGTAATATGTAGAAATCTGTGAGACAATGTGAAGCAGCTGCTGGAGCAACACACACTAATTTATGTACATGTGTTATCCTGACTATTTGTTCATTATCTGCTTTTTGAGGTATTGATTTGCTTCTCTTTGCTTATGCTAATGATGCCTCTGGAATCAAACTGGTGTAAAGAATGCCATGATTAGCTGTGAAGTTTTGATACCCCCTGAGGGGCACTTTGCTTTACAACCAGGAGGCAGAAAAAAAAAGCATAAACAACGCATGCATTATAGTGACAAGATATGCAGAAATACCACCTTATTGATTGACTGTCACTGATATAAACCAAGTGGATATATATTCCAGGGGGACACCAAAATTGCAGAAGCAAGGGTAGAATGTACTGGTGAGCTAAATTAAGCTGTGGAAGGACCAGACGATTGATTTGTTGTCCGATTGACTGACTGTCAGTATTAGCTGTGGAGCAGAGTAAATCTTTAATATCCCAGGGGAATGTTTTACTGTGCAGCCAGGAATCAGGAAAATGGCCGACATAAAACTGCACTGTAAAATACTGACAAGTTAAATGAAGCTGTGCGCGACACAGCCTGACTGGTTGATTTACTGCCGGGCTGAGTGGCCCGCGGATACTCACGCTGGCAGCTGCCCCCGTTGGTCGGATCCCCGTAGAAGCCGGAAATGCAGCTCTCGCAGTGCCGGCCTGTTGTCAGGTCCTCGCACTTCTCGCACACGCTCTCGTTGACACACTGACTGTGACCATTACACTGACAAGCTGCCAAAGAGTAAACAAAGCACAGGCTGCATGAGCATCGCACACAGAAACACATGAACGTGTGGAAAAGTTCATTTGCAAGTTCAGAGAGTGATGTGCAGTCAGGGATCTGGCGTTGGTGCTGCACGTGAGGTTCCTCATGATATACTGTCACTGTCATATCCTCTTTTTTGTTAGTCAGGACCTATAGAGTGATATCAGTCCCAGCAGCCACTGCAGTTCATTGGGTTTATCACTTCATTTTAGATCATAATGAATGAGTAAAACAATCCCTTAGTGGCCAAACATTTTCAGATATTATGGTTGTTGGAAAATTCTAGTTTCATTTTACGGTTCACTCGTCACAAGAAAATACCATGCAATGTGTAGCCGGAGTTGTGTAATGCCTGTGGCTCTGACAGGAGCCCAGTAAAATAAAAAACAAGCATGTTGAGCAGCTGGGGCTTCAGACAGAAAACCTGTGTTACAATTAGGAGGAGGGTGTTTACAGAGGTGGACATTCAGGAGCCAGCAATGTTTTCTAATGTTGTTGACCTTCCTCTTTGGATCCACCATCTTTAGGACCTGACCAATGTTAACAACTAAAAGTCTGGATGTTTCAGACTGTGCTGCTTTGTTTTTGACATTTGAAATTGGTTATTTTAAATCTGTCTCTTGCGAGTCCTTCGTCTTTATGGAAATATATTACCAAACCACTGGAGAGCAGGTTTAAAAAAATGAAAAAAATCATTTAAAGCCCATAATAAACTGCAAAACAACATTTCTACAAGACACGAAACAAATCTGTATTTTCAGAGTTTTCAGATATTAGATTACAAAATAAAACCTCTCCTACCTGGGCAGTGGATGAAGGACCAGTTGTATTTGGCCTCACTGGGGCACATGCTGGCGTTGAGGGCCGGCTGGGGGCTGGCAGGTAGACCCGGCAGGGTGGATGGAGCCGGGACAGAAGTCTGGAAGGGCCCACGGTACGAGCCCTCGATGCACTGACCTTTGCCCGTGTTACTGGGGTCGGTGCACCAACCGCAGCCGGGCTGGTCCAGACACTGGCCACATGTTCTGTACCCAGAGCAGTTCTCCGCTGCACCACAACAGGGAAGGGTGGGGGTGAGCTTGTTACGTTGGCCGTTAGAAAGTAAAGTCCAGCCGTTCCATAACTTTAAATTAATAACTCCCACAACACCTTTACAAGACTTGACAGTGAAATCAGCTTATACCTGAGCCGCTGCTTCTCTACACTGAAATTTGCCTATATTTTAATTCCTAACTCTCAACCCTCGAGGGGTTTCTCTGCCTGTGGCTGTAAGCAACAATTTGTACTTAATTGACCTGTTCTCTTCTGCACAGGAGAAAAAAATAACTATTATTAATCCCCATCCCATCAACTGGAGGGGCCACAGTTAAATGCGCTCTGCTAAATTAAGGTTAAAAAAAAAACAACAAATATTTAGAGACGCTCTGCTCCAGGAAGCCACACTTATTTAAAACGTTGCCTTTTAGACTCTTCTTAAGTCTGATGGAGATCACTACACATGCTTGAGTGGCTGAGTACATTAACTGCAACTGGAGCATTATTACGTGAGCCGACTTCAGATTTATGATTTTACATTCGTCTACAGTTTTCCTCATTTCATAGATTGCAGCTCATGAATCCTGACTGAGGGTGGTGGTTGTACGTTGTATATGCACGTACACGTTGTTGCAGCTCAATCAGAGCTTTAAATAGACAACTGCAACAATTTCATGTGTCAGAAAGATTGTGTTTTTGCAGAGTTTTTTCTAGGGCAGCCACGGCAATTTGTTTGGAGAAAATAGGAGGAGAACTGAGTAACTTGTGTAAGGAATGCATAGAGACCCATTTTAAAGTAAAGTGTATTTTGTGTATAATCAGTGAGATTCAGCTCAAGAGAAGCCAAAGCGAGGGCTGCAAAGATATAACAAGGTCAATAATGCGTCAGTCAATTCTACAGAGAAGAGAGAAATCCCTCTTTTTACTGGTCCTTAATTTCCTTAAAAAATTACTTTGTAATTTGATACTAAAGTCAAGATCAATTCCTACTCAAGTAAACACTCATCCATCATTAATCAATTATTGGACACGTTGTTGTGTCCAATAATTGATAAGATAAGATGTGCTTTCCTGTAGACAAATTTCACTTTTGTCTGTGCTCAGCCGAACTGCTGCTGCACTGACTAAGAGATGAATTAATCATTAAGAGAACAAACTGAACAAATTACTCGTTTCTTTCCAAGAAACTTAATCAGATAATCATTCAGGAAGTATGGACCCGTGAAATAAAGTATGACCAAGAGGAGGACAGGTTTTTGACTGACAAATTGGTAATCGTATAAATTGTCTCATGTAATCTGGTGATTTGTTATTTGCAGCGTTGTCTCAGTTTAAAATTAGAGGCATTAAAACATGAACACCTGTGTCAGGTGTTCATTTTCTACTATCTATAATGACACACTAAGTATGAAAAGTAGAAATGGCAGAAAGGCCATGTCCTGCCTCCATCCAGCATCGCTCCTCAGGGTGTTAAAATAATTTATTTAGACTTAAATGTGACAATAACTGGAAGCCATTTTTGTAAGAAATATTTCGAGTGTGTCCAAAATGACAAAACAGGGCAAAAAGTCTGTAAATTTAAACACGGGAGAGAAAAGAGTAATCTTACGTGGACAGGTGTTCATGGTGTACCACTCCATACACTGCCCGAAGGGGAAGGAGGCCACGTAGGCGTTGGAGTCGATGCACTGCTTCATGTTGCTGCACCACATGCACTCGGAGCTGCTGCTGGTGCATTCACTGCAGGTGGTTCGCATGGCGCACGGCGTCCGGCACTGCTTGGCGCTGTGGTTGGCTGTGGAACGTTTCAGCGTGTTAAAGCAACTTGATGTTTGAATGCACAGATCTTTTTTAAAGCATGGATGTATCAGTGGTGTCACACAAAGTCACAAAGTTGATCCTTGTATTTTATGGTAGAGGGAGTCCCACAGTGAGAAATCTGATGCAACGCAAAGAAATTTTAAAGAACCCCATCTACATTTTACTATATTTCTGCAGCTTTGCATTATAAATTTTTGAGAAATCATGTTGCAATGCTGATGGCTGTGCAGTTCACATTTTGAAAGCAGCTGGTAGCAGTTAGATCCACAGTTTAAGAGGCTCTATCACAGTTTAGTGAGGTACTTCCATAAAGTTGGGCGACTGGCAAGAGACACATTAAAACTGAACAGTCAAAACGGAGGCAGCAGAGGCCAAGATGTCCTGAGTTTTTAGAGCAGAGCACGGGTCAAGGGAAAAAAACCAAAAAAAAAACCACTGGATCAAATAATGCAACTCTTTGATTAGACCTTCCCTGACAGCTGTATGCCCACAAGCTTTCCAAAGTGATGTCAGCTGTAAAGTCGTGGTTAGTTTAGTGGTGCATTTACGAGTTGGCGCTACAGCTAACTAGCACAGGGATCAGACCACACAGTATCAGCCTGATAATAGTCTGAGCCAACAGTTATGAAATGTCTGGAACGAAAATCAGTCATTGAAGATAAAGAACAGGGGCAGAAAGACGAGCGTCTGGCCTCTTTTGCTCCATTTCCTTTTCATCCTTGTCATCAAAGTCTACGAGCTTTGATTGGTCGGAGCTCAAGGAGTTTAACAGTGACATGAATATAGTTTCATACCAATATTAGATGCTTATAAAATAAATTATTAGATTGGTAGAAACATTGTGGATTATTTGACCAGTCCAGCTTTAACTTTACATGTTCAGTGGTTGTGTTTTCCAGTGTCTGCTCTAACAGCTGCTGATAACCGACCTCAGGACAGCACCGTGACCTCACCTGGGCGCTCGCACAGGCTGCCGTTCACCGGGTTGATGCAGGTTTGAGCTTTCAGTCCGCTGGACGCCGGCTCGGCCAGGTAGCCGCAGAAGCCGGCGTCGCTTGGCTCTCCGGGCAGCCACTGCAGGGTGGTGTTGGTGAAGGGTGACATATCCTCCCAGCACCAGTACGACACGTTGATTTTCCTGAGCCCCACCCAAGGTGTCACTGTGGCCTTGTACTGTAAACAGACACAGGAACACAAGTCAAAACAAGGGTTTTTTTTTTTTGGTTTTTTTTAAGCAATCTGTGGAACTGGACTGAGTTTGAGTTCAGTCAAATTTCTACTACTGACAGTTTTTTTTTAAACCAGAAGAAACTATATTTGGAGAAGGTGGAGCTGAGGAGGAGTGGATATGTCTTGCTCTGTTCTCTATCCTGATTGTCAGGAAGGTCGCTGTGTGTGTTACAGTCTGTCAATCACACAGTGGCCACGCCCTAATCCATACCCTGGTTTTTGGTCTATTTTCCGTTAAATATAATTTTACGAAAATGAACATTTGTATTTAAGAATTGAAATTAGAGACTGAGACCCTAAACTCATTAGGGAAATATAGCTAATAAATCAGGGGAGAAGTAGGGACATTTTCCCATAGACTTCAATACAATCTGATTTCTTTTTCCAACCAGTGGAGTCGCCCCCTGATGGTCATTAGAGAGAATGGAGGTTTAAGGCTCTTCAACATTGGCTTCACTGGAGTCTAGGTCCACTTTTATTGACAGTCTATGATCTGGTCTTCCCCTGTTTGTCTCTCATTTTTTTTTTTTTTCTTCTCCCTGGCCACTAATCGCCACGTGCTCTTTGACTGCACGGCCACGTAAAAGCCATGTTGTGCAGAGGCCGAGGGCGGCTGTGATTCAACGTGAGCTGCCCGACTGTGCCTCTTGATTTATGTGGGTATTTGCTTTATTAACTAAGTTAACAGTCAACTCGATTCTGTGTGATTGTGACAGTGGGGATTGTTGAGTCAAGGCCTTGGCCTGTGATTTTGTGGGCACTAGTATTGTATTTTGGTTATGAAGCTCAGGATATTTATTTCTACGATTATTTTATTTGCTCTGGGTAAGACAGTGGGGGGGTTTAAGAGAACGAAGCTGGTTTTGTTTTGTGTGGTTTATGGTTTGGAGCCACTCGCTGCCCTTCCCTTTGTTCCTGGCCTCCTCACTTCTCTCGTCGTTATTTGGTCGTTGTCTATGTGTGAATTTTTTGGGCTCTGAACAATAAAAGGCTTAATGTGCCTGGCAGAGCATTAAGACCATTAAGGTTCAGTCCTAACAGCAGTGGCCTGGGTTCGAATCCAACTCACAGCCCTTTGCTGCATGTCATTCCCGCTTTCTCTCTCTCGCTCTCTCACACTGTTGCTATAATAACGGCGAAATGACCTGCAGGGTTTTAACATCAGACAATTACTATAACACAATAATTAGAAAAAAAACAAAACAAAAAAAAACATGTAAAACTCGATGATGTTGGAAAATCTCTGCTTTAAATGTTCACAAAAAAGTGCCACAAATAAACTGCCAGTTACTCCGAAGCTGAAGACTAATGTGATGTTTGTTGAAAATCAATATGAAACACATTTTAACAACGCATCGTTGCTCTGGCTGTAAACAACAACAACAACAACAACAAGACAAGTCAGGGCAATTTTTCATCTGTGCCAACATAAATTTCACTGGACTGACTGAGCAGCTATAAAAAGCAGCTTTACCTCAATGGACTTGAGTGACTCTGTTGTTGGTCCACTCTCTAATCAATGGTTGTGCTGTAGCAGTAGTGGTAAACACACAGAGCTCGATCCCTCATAGATGTGATTGAAATAACTGCTCCGTCAGATCTACTTGCAATTTTTGGATGAAAACAGTTGGAACTGCTAAACAGCACCAAAAAGTATGTTTCAGACAGAGATGAAGACGCCTCGTGGATGAAGGTGAACAGCATCAAGACTCTACAACCAAGTCCACTTGCCCTAGATTCAACTATCTCAGAGTTTCAGAGTTTTTATTGTTGAACTGTGAAAACAGGTGTGAAAACCAGAGTTATTCAAGTGCTGTTGAGCTTTAAATACTCTACATACAGATCACCCCTCACTGAGCAGCAGGATTGAATTTAGACTAACATGGGAAATCGACACTATTTCATTAGTATGGGTGGAAAATACTCAATTCCAGCATCACGGCTTTTTTTTTTCCTGATTTAGCTTCAAATTTACATATGTCATTTGGTGGCTCCAGGGCTCTGTGTAGGATCATAAGTGGCTTACGTTTGTGCATGGGTGGCCTCAGTGAGGGATGGCATTGTTGGCACCCGCTGGGTGATCCACACAGAAACTAAAGCAGGACTGCAGCTGGAGATGACACTGTGTTTTATTGAAGTGCAGAGCAGGTAGCTGGAGCTGTACTCACTGCACTTTTGACACATTTAGGATTATGTAAGGCTCTTCAGTGAACTCAAGTGTAGACACATACTAAAATATTTAGACAGATTTAGCTGTGATTAGAACAATAATGTGGGTCGCCCCACAAAAAAATAAACATTTTCCCTCAACAGCATAAATATCTGAGACACTCGTGTGCAGTGTTTAATGATTCAGGAAATGTGTGAATCTTATTTTTGCACAGAGGATTTATTCCTTCTTAGAGGCATTTCAGGGCTGCAAATAACAATTATTGTCATTATCCTCTATTCTTCTGCTTATTTCCCTGATTAATCGATTCATCGTTTAATCCAGGAAATATCAGGAAATAATGAAAAATGCCTGGGAGGGGACCAAAACTAAAACATATTCAGTTTGAATTTCATTATTTAAAGCAGAGAATAATCGTCACATAATCCTCAGATTGGAGAAGTTTTAGAGAACAGATGGTATTTTTTCTTGAAAAACTAGAATCATCATCTTACAGCTGTTTGCCTCTGCTAATAGGAAATACGGTCCCTTCCTGAGTCCCAGTACTGAATAATGGCAAGAAGTGTTTTTGCAGAACAGTAAAATGTCACTATGAAATTGAACTTTAAACTTTGGGATACACCTTGTCATCATTTGATCCTGTTAGATATTTGTATTGAAGTTTCTTCAATATGCCGTTAATGAGAATGTGACGGACAGAAAACACAACAGTTACAGATTAAATCAACTAATTGACCTTTAATTTTATTTAACTATTTTCACTGCTTTAAAGTTTCAAAGTGACTATAAACCTGTTAAATATAGCTCCTGTTAATAGCAACCCCTCTCACCAAATGTACTGATGTAAATGTCACAGTTTAGGCCTGAGTGACTGACTATAGGACGCTGAACGTCTGTTTGCAGCTCAGAGGATTTCATGAGGCATTTACTTATATTTCTTGAATGTCAACATTACAAGCTAAAGGCTGAAGGATCAAAGCTGCAAGGCTAAGTCAGGACTACTGCTCTCAGGAAATGCATTTTCTGATTAAATGACTGTGTGAGTTATTTCTATGTGCAAACCATGTCAAGCCAACACTGTTCCTGACGTGCATCTGATAAAAAGCAGCAGCTCGTGATGGCTGGTGGATTGTTGGGATAGATTTCTGGGCATTTGCTCTAATGGAGCGAGTAAGAGACGTCTGAGCTCTGAGGAGACGATCTGTTAATGTTAGATTTGTTTCAAGCTCACTGGTCCGAAGATTACAGACAATAAGAAGCCGACCAGAGCTCACCTGCAGATACAAAGACAACATCTCTGAAGAGAAAAGCCACAGCAGAGACTTTAAAGTAATCAAGCTATATAATAAAGAAATCAGATGGTTTCTTTTTGGTTAGTGAGTCTAAAGTGAGTCTCATGTTTTTCTTGTCCCAACTGTCAAAGATTGCCTTTCTTCTCAACATCCTTTTTCATTTAAATATAACATATCCTTTTTATTCCAACTTCCTGAGCATCTCAAGTTTTATCGATATTTATTTGTCACTGTGGATGTGACGGTCCAGTTATCAGTGAGGGGATATGAAAGAACCAGCAGAACCCAGCACTGCTCCGTCTTACCACCACGTTCATGATCTGCAGCTCCTTCAGGACAAAGTCCACCTTCTTCTGAGTGGTGAGCGAGGCCAGGACAGCGTTGTGGCTCCTGCAGGCCAGCTTGGCGTTGTCGTACGAGTCCTTCGCCGTGATGAACTTCAGACAGGAGTTGCCCACCAGGTGCCAGCTCTCACCACACACGTTTTCTGGAGAGGTGGGAACAGAGTTGGTGATAAAGACACTACAGCTTGTTCGTTGGACTAAAAGAAGTCTAGGTGTTTTTTATAGTAATCCCAATCTAACTATAGCAATGCCACCATGGTCGTTACTTAATTTTTTTGGACATTAAGGTAAAATATAATACTTTTTTGGGCAACTTTGTACTTTATTTCCAGATAAGGCAGTGTCGAGAGACAGGGAATAGGGCAGAGAGGGAAACGACCTACAGGAGAGAGGCTGCACTGGTCAGGAACCAAACCACATGGTTGCTCCCCAACCATTCGGCTATCAGATCGGATCAAAGTGTACTACTGTTTGCAAGAAATACAAACATCAGTGTCTCTGCACGAGTGGGAGTTTTATATTTTAGGCTAATCTCAATTATTTTTGGCTTTACTTTTTAGCTCTGAAAAACATTTTGCCGACCAGGCTGATTATAGAGAAAGATCACTTCTTTTATTGACCGTGCATCACTAACTCTCAGAAATTAAGTTGGTGTGCAATTATTCTCATAAATGATAAGAGATAAGGTTAAAAATGGAAAATATCAGCCGGGCTGTTTGTGCTGTGTTTCTCAGCAGTGACTGTAGTGACTAAGTGTAGTAAGTGTGTTTCTATCCAGTTACCTGGCAGTGAGATGCACTCCTGGTTGCGAGGCTCCCACTGACAGTTCTGGTCCACAGCGCAGCTCTTGCAGCTGGTTTTCTTGTTGCACACATAGGAGGGGTTGTCCTTGGGGCAAACATCAAACTCCCCTATGGCCCCCTGAGAGAAGGAAGCAGAAAATAACAGGCCTCAACTCTTAGGTCTCAAAGTACCAAATTATTACATTTCATGCTCCATAAATGGCACCGGTTTCTGCAAAATGAAACAATATTTCAATGTTTCATTATGAACACAATGGAATTCACGAGGAGGTCGTTTCGGGTTGATGAGATATTTAGTGACAAAGACCAAATTTATTTTATTCTATTTCAATAGAAAGGCACAGTTTATTAAACTAGAAGAAGAAGCATCCACCTCCAACCAGGCCAATGTCAAACAACATACTCCAGACTTCAGGGAATAAAATTCAAATTCATAGTAAATGATCTGGATCTGTCGCAGAAAGACCGTCACAGTCTTCCTTGACCTATGACCCACCCCCTCCACCAGGTTCATTGAAAATCGGCTCTGTATTTTTGGAGTTTTCTTGCTGACAAATAATCAAACACAACAAACCAACTGACAGACACAGGTGAAAGCATAACCTCCTTGATGGAGGTATTTATTGTTGTCAGAAAAATGGACCCGCATTGATCAAATATTTTAGAGTCGAGCACTGGAGGAGGAACGTGAACTGTCTGTCTGTCTGAGAGCAGCTCACTGAGCAGTGATTTAATCAGTTTGATAAATCAGATTCTGAACTTGCTCAATCAGTTCTTTTTTTAATCATTACTCAGATGTGACATGTCCTGGTTTAAAAGGTGAAGAAACTCAGGAAATGAAGGGGAGGTTCGTGTCACCTGAATGAACATGTGTGTGTCATTCAAAATAACAATCAGAGTTAGTGGAGTTTCTCTGTAGGAGCCCGTAAGTGTCTGAGCCTCCAGAACCAGCCAGGTTTATACGTTTTCACATACGAGGAATTTATTTTTGGTATTTTGGTTCATAATGATAAACAAACATGTGCTTTCTCCAGCAGGTCGCTGTGTGTGGTACAGTCTGTCAATTACACAGTAATCTAATGCACCCCGTGCTTTATGGTCTATTTTCCTGTAAATGGGACCATCATTTAAAAAAAAAATCATGTTGTGTTGTATACAACATCATGTTGTATTGAAGAAGTCTTGAAACTAGTGATTGAGACAAAAAAACCCATGAGAAAAACATTTACTAAACTAATAAATCAACCGAGAAGTAGTGACATTTCCCATAGACTTCAATACAAACCGGCTTCTTTTGGCAACCAGCTGAGTCCTGTGGCATGAAAATGGAGCGAGGGACTAGCGGTTAGCACGTTCGGCCGAGCTGTAGCAGCAGCGTCCGTTCCCTTACCGTGGTGGAGGTACAGTTGCTTCCCAGAGACACACACTGGCTGGAGCACCACTGGCAGCCGTTGGTGTTGGCGGTGCAGCTGTAACAGTCCGTGTACTGGTCACACCTCTCGTTGTCAGCATCTGCGAAGTTTGGAAAAACATGCTCTGCAATTACTCTCACAAATCCACAATTTTATAATAACACAGACAGAAGATAATCTGCTTCACCAGACTGTGCAGAGTCCAGATGCCTTGTCTGGGCTTTTTGTTGTTATATTTACGAATGATAGAAGGAGGCTACTGAAAACATGGGGAGTCACTGTTTGATGTTCGTAATTTACCAGAAACCATCTTCCATCCACGACACAACCATTTAAGAAACTTTAAGAAACTACTATTTTCTCATTTAAGTAAATTACAGTACTGGAACTGACTCAAGACTATTGAATGTTAACCTATTATTTCAACTACTGCATTTTCTGTGGGGAACTGATTTAGCTCTTTGTTTTAAGTCTGATTCTGTCACATCAGTCCACACTTCCTGGACAGGAGGTTTGTTCTGGGGAAACTGGAGCAGGGTGACTGCCAGGCAGCAGCAGAGCGGAGGGCCTGAAAGATATTCCAGGGCACAGTTTCCATCTGCTGGCGTTTTCTGCGGAAAATGAGACCGGCGCTGATGGTCGAAATAAAGATTTTTATTTTTTGTGACAAATAGCAAACAGAAGAGAATTCTCTGCAGGAAATGGAGAGACCTGCCTGAACTGTCCCTGATGATTACCACCTCCTGTCCTACCTGAAACACCTGACACACCTGACACACACACACACACAGGTAATTACATGAAGGCTGCAGGATTCAGTCTGAGGAGCTGGAACCAGATAATGTTTGACATGATATCTGAATAAACTGGTTTCACGTCTATCAAAACTGATCATCAATAACCATTTCTGTTGATAAACTAGCTGATAAACCAACTAAGTGTTTCATCACGCACACACAGTCAAGACAGCATTGGGACGGTTTCTGAGGATGCATCAGGGCCACGTCCTCTACATTTGAAAACCTCACACATCTTGGTGACGCATTTTTTGCCATTTTCACTCTTTGATGTGTGAGACTTCATTGGCAGTCCGTGAAAAACAAGCTGTTTCTGTCACTCAGTGTATCTCGTCGGACATCGGTGCTCTGAATGCAGATGAGCTCTGCAGCACGACTCTGAAACTGGAGGCCGTTTTGTGGTAGGATGTCACCAAACGCGCTGATGTTCAGACCCATGAGCGCTCCGCAATTATCACTACTGCTGTATTACATTCAGTTCTCGGTGCTCGTGGTTAAGACCAGCTTTCATTTGGGTCTCAGCTACACAACCGTGAAGTTTCATGACTGAATGAGCTGAAGTTCTTAAAACTGCCTCGGTGACTCACTCATTGTGGGAAACGCACACTTAAAACTGACGTGGCGTCACTGCATGAGTTTGGGTGTGAGGAAGTCATGTGAGGCCAGTTGAAGATAAGAGCAAAGGGTCATTGTACTGGAAAAAACGTGATTAATACCTAAATGCGACTGACTGAGCCACATTAAGTGTCACAGTATGTAAGACAAGGCATCCTGGAGGTCTGTAGAGAGCAACCATGTTCAGGCCTTAATTCATGCTGCATGAATTAAAGAGTCTGATTCATTACACTCCATCTGTAATTCTTCAGAAAACTAGCAACTCTCCACAGAAAGAAGAATTTCTTTCACACTTTCATCAAAGTTTAATCCCTCACCGTGGTGGAAAAGTCCCCCCATGGACTTTCCTGTCTCTCTCTCAAAAAATGCCCCAAAAAAAAAAAAAAATAGCTTGAGGTAGCTCCTGCTCCAGGACCACAAAGTGAAAACCGCTCTTACAGCTGTAATCATCTTGGATTAGTTTCACACTGCAGACATGAACAAAAGCAGGATTTCAGTGTGATGGCAGTGTCACCTACATGATCTTGTGTTACAGGAGGTTGTTAGCTGCTGCTGCTGTTCAAGTGCAACGGCGTGGCCCTCCCAGGGCAGGCAGGTGCTCTGGGTGACGTTCCAGACGCAGTGGATCCCGGGCCAGGCCTGGATGCAGGACTCCTGGCTGGAGAAGGCCGAACAGCTAGGCGAGGTGTACATGAGGACGTCACTCAGGAGCAGGCTGTTGAAGCCGCCAAACACGTACATCACACTGAAAGAAAAAACGAGGAGAGAAGACGTTAGGGGACTTTAGGAGACAGAGATGTGCACAGTGAGACACACAGATGCCCAGAGCAGGCGGTGTTCCTCCTCTCTGGGCTTCAACCTGCCCCACAAGTCTGTTAAATCGCCAACAAGAGCTCTCTGCTTGTGTGGATGGACCTGACAGACCCCCCGCTGTGCGTCTCCACTGGCCTCTGTCCAGCTGCTAGGATTACTTCGTGAGTGTGAGTCAGTGTGTTCATGTGTGTGTTTCTGCTGCTGCTGGTAGTGGTGGTGGTGGCAGCTGGGCAGGGTGGATGGGTAATTTGCAGCAGACTGATCAAAAGTCCCCTTGGATCACAGAGGGCACACTTCAAACTGTTTGCTCTGGACTTCCTGCTGAGCGTGCGGGCCGGGAGGAGGAGAATGTGGGCGTCTTGCAGAGGAACACATCAGTTTGCAGCTTCTTTTTTTTTCTCCCCTCATTTAAAAAGATGTGAGTTGGTGAAGGAAAGCGAGGATGAGTGAGACACCGAAATGATGCATTAGAAAGGGTCAGTTCATCCAAACTACACACAAAAAAAAAATAAATAAAATTCACACTCGCATTTAAATTGTCCATGTTATGAGATATCCGCCTCCTAGATTCCCGCCTCCACCCCCGTGCAGCGGAGGTGAATGGAATTTCATTCGCGATGCTCAACACTGAAAAATCACTTTAAAACTATGACGGTTTTCACAGGAGACATTTCCTCAGTAGAAACTAATTTGTGCTGAAAACTGTTGACAGCAAAGTCTGAAATGACTAAATATAAAACATGAAGGTCTTAGAAAGAGCATTGACGTGAAGAATGAATGAGTTATTGGACATATGAAAGGATGACTGGATGCTCTGTATCTCTAAGGTTTTACACTTGTTATTCTGTGTTCTGAAATAACAATGTTAGAAAAAAGGCAACACATTAAAATAATGAATGACTGCAGGTGCTGATGGGAAAATGTATCCAGGAGCCTGAACATGGAACGATTTAAAGGCAAAGAGTAAAATCTTAAAATCAGCTGGAAGCCCATTCAAATATCACATTGATATCCTTACTTCAGTCAGTTTTTCAATCAGCCATAACATTATGACCACTGACAGGTGGTCTAGAGGAGGCCAGGCCTCTACGGATCACGGCTGTTTTGGTGGCAAAAACAATATTAGGCAGGTGGTCATTATGTTATGGCTGATCGGTGGATATTACAGTTAGTTAGTTAGATATATGAAGCTTGTTTTTATTTTCTCCTCTGTTTAATGGTGTTTGGAGACTGTAATAAAAATTTAAGTTGGAAAATAAAAATCAGCTGGAAGCCAGTGTTGCTGACTAACGCAGGGATGAATACGTCAGCATCTCTATTTTCTTGCAACATCAGTGGTTTTGCTCAACATTCAAACTCAAAGCTGACCTTCAGGACGACGGAAGCTGCTCTGAGTGCACATCTACAGACTCTTAAGTACGACCAATTTCCTCTGTTCTCCAGTTTCTTCTTTTTAGTGTGCATTTCATCATATTGTTGTTGAGCCTGAATGGGAAGTACGTTTTTAATGTTTTCCTGCTTCAGTCTTGAACTCTGATCTCGCGTCGAATCCTTTTGTTCAATGACCGAACCAATGCACGAACAAACTCTTAATTGCTCCTGAGGAGCCGGAGTCATCACTGAGGATTGACTCAAACAGGGCTGGTGATTCATGTTAATATTTGATGCGTTCTCTACAACAGGATGTATAATTTAATATGGATCGCTGTGTCTTGCTCTGCTGGCAGAGCAGATAATACTTACGATGAGTCACAGCACCGTGCCCATCGCAATCTATTCATATCACAGACTAATAATGAAATGTCATGTATGAACGCACAGGAAAGGTTTGGAGTTTTTTTCCACATGGTTGTGTTTTTCTCTCCCGTGCAGTTTTACAGTAAATTGAGATGAAGAGTTGAATTTTGTGTTTGTCGACTCAGCACGAGGATTTTTTTTTTTTCTTTTCATTCACTTTTATGAACTTTAGTTAACCTGACAGCTGAATGGTTAGTGCATGTTGGTGGAAAATGTGGGTAAGTTTTAGGTTTGATTCCCATTTCCTGTCACTCTACAGTCTCAACTGACAATAAAGGCACAAAATTACCCAAAAATATGACTAGATAAATAAATAAAACTACATTTAATTAAAAACTTTCACTTTCAAAGGTCGACTGTGAAAGAAAAGAATCAGTGATTTGATTATTGGATGATGAGAGCTAAGGGAGGAGCTAAATTACAGTGTCATAGTAGACATTTTCTACATGAATCACATCGTCACCTGTGTGAAACTGTCATCTAAGTGACAACAACCCTGGTGTTTGTCGCTTAGCTTGTTTGATGAGGGGATCTAAAGTGTTTGATCTTGAAAAGCAACTATCTAGTCAGAACTGTTTTCAACACTTTGTCTCCTCTGCTGGCAACTTCAGACGCCCAGGATGAGCTTCACTTATTCCAGTATTCATTTTCCTCACCAAACAGTGGATAACTCGGTTTAATCTAATCCATTTTCCCTACAGCCTCTGCTGAGGGTGCGCAGGCTGCAGATTGTTCCTGCAGCCATGTTCTGAGTGCACAGAGATGTGATCATGAATAAAAGAACCAGGAGAGGAACCAAGCAAACGGTAATTTCCCTTTAGAAAAGATGAAAACTCCCATAATGTCAAACTAAAAAAAAAAAAAAAAAGAAAAAGAAAAAAGAAAAAGAAAAATCAGAGCCCTGTTCATATTAACATCAAATGCAGATGCTGAACATATTCCACCTCAACATGGCTTTAAATATCATGAGTGTATAATTAAACATGTAGGGGCCTCAGTGGAAATAAAACCTGCCACCCTGGTTTACATGAAATCAGGTTAAGGCAGCAGCTCAGAGAACCGGCGGCGCTCTCCACTACATGCTCCCAACCTACTTTAATCAAGAGCTGTATATGTCCGATGTATTAGTGATATACAGACCAACTCCAAAGGAACAGAAAGAACAGCAGCAAAAAAACAAAAAAAAACCAAAACACCTTCTATGGATGGGACCATATATGATTCTAATCCCATATCGAGATAAAAGACACTTAAAATAAACTGATCAAGGTGAATTTCCCTCATTGGAATAATCCTTAATATCGTCTCACACAGGATTTAAAAATGTTGTCAAGATCAAGATCAAGAACCAAGGACCAAGGTTTGGCACATCTCACTCTCTCTTAGTTCAGTTTGACTCTTTGACACAAGGCCAGTTAGACTGATTATTATTATGTGAGACTCACTCAGTGCTGATATTTTTATTTATTTTACTTTATTTCTACACGGGGACTTTATGATCTATAATTACCCCATGTTTGATTGTTAGTTTGATAGTTTCTCCCTATTAAAATAAAGATGTGTTTGATAATTGATGCAATAATCAGATCACGTTGTTTCTTTCCAAAATTTTAGATTAAGTGATTTAGAACCATTTTAAGAGTTTAAAGCATATTTTCATGATTATCGCGATAATATCGTGATTAGCAATTATTATGGCTCAGGATAATCCAGACATGAAATTTTCTTATCGTCCCATGTCTATTACCTTCATAGATTCCCATATCCAAACACTCACTTTGGTTCAGATCAGGCCCCAGTATCTGGAAGCGTCTACGTTTGTTATGTCCACTCATTTATTCAGGTTTTCCCTTTAATTTGTCATCCATATTTATGAAGACAGAAAGCAGACAGATCTCTTGTTTTTCTTTCTTATTCTTGGCCCCAGTATCAGGACTGATGGTGCAATGAGAGTATGAGCTCTTCTGTCAAAGAAATATCACACTTTTTCTTTAGTGAACAGGTGAGTCTGAATTTTCTAAAACAAGTCCCTGCTCTCAGTTTTAGTCTGAGTTTGGGTTTCAGTGTTTTTAATTTAAGGACGCTCTCCTACAGTGTTCTATATTTGTATCTTGCTGCTGTGCTGCCACAGATATACTGTCCTCTTTTTGGAACTCTATCATGCATATATAGGCTGAATTAAGTACAGACATATCTAGGTTTATCTAGCTCTGAAGAAACTGGGCTTCCCGAAACCAGGTTACTGTAAAAAGCCACAATAACCCAGTTACTTAAGGACAGTACATGTGTCTAATGTTAGTATTTATAGTCTGTACAAAAGCGGGACACGGCAGTATTAGTCAGACCTTTACAATCATCATTTTATGTCCATATAATATTCTTGTCATGAATGATTACCTGTCACTGAAGACCGCAGAGTGTCCGAAGCGGTTGACATCATGGTAGAGGTCCGGCCGAGGCAGCACCGTCCACTCATCACATGCTGCAATGAAAATGACGACACACAGAGGTCAAACTGTTGACCTGCCCTCACGTACGAAATCACACATCACACGTCAGCAGCTGGAAACTCAGCGGACATGTCACGGGAGGTTAGCAGGGACCTGTAAAAACTCATATCTTGGTGTCAATCAACAAGTCAGCTGGCTGCACGTCCTCCGCCGAGGCACCGAGGGCCTGACTGCTGCACGAGTGGCAACCATGGCGAGACGATGCAGGCGTGTGAGTGTTTGACATGTGAAAATTCATTAGATATGGTCTCATATAATAATTGAGAGCGGTGGCTCATTGGTAAACACGTCTAGATGACAGTGAGAAGTGTGGGTTTGAACCGTAACCATATCTTTTCTTTTGTGTGGCTGTTTTGTGCGGCACTTTTTCTTTCTTTTAAAGACAGACATCGACTGATTGAAGAAATAAAGTAAAAATACAATAGAAAGTGAAATAGAAATCCTTAACGTCCATGGGAGCGTTTACAATGTTTTGACTCAGCCTGGTCAGGGTCTCTCTTCACCTGCTTTCCAGTGATGTTGGGCCTTTGCTTCCTGACCTATGGCCTTAAAATGGACATAAACTTTAATTTAAGTGTGATTTTCACTCTAATATTGTTTTATTTGAGCCCAGAATAAGTGACAGTATCCAATAATTCACATTTTTTGACTTCTTCCATTAATGATCAATGGATCAGATATCTGAGTTGCATATTACAGCTGTTTCAACATGTTGAAAGTCAGTCAGCATAATACTGTAGAAAAACAGATGTACAGTCTGTGCCAGAATGCCACAAAACTAAATTTATGTTAGACGTTGAGACGCCTTGACCTCTACTAAATCACCACACGAGAGTTTCCCAGGTAAACAAATGACTGAATATGTTGATGGATTCCTTCAGGTGTGGTTTTAAATGAAGCTCCAGCAGTATGTGACAGTGTAAACCTATCACGTGTCTGTGCAAACAAATACAAACAACAGGAAGATCCGACATGTGAGCCCGAAAGTCAAAGCTGCAGGAACGCGGAGGAGTGACTGCGGTACATCACCTTCAGTTAGTACAATGCAGTGCAAGTCATCATGGTTCCCCCCAGAGGAGGCTGTGACATGTGGGAGAGCAACACATCCACAGGCAGACAGTGCCCTCTCGTGGCACACAGTGGTATTGCAGGCAGTGTGGCGCACTGCCCCCTCAGAGTGAGGAATTATTACAGCACCATCTACCAATGTCAGGACAGCGGACGGCCCTTAAATTCCACGCTCTAATTGAGTTCAGCTTGTTAAGGAGGAGCAATTAGTCCTCGACGTGCAGCCCATCTCAACCATAATTACCAGACAATTACAGAGCTGCTGCTGCTGACAGCAACCCTGCAGCTGGCTGGTGGAGGGCTGGGGGTGAGAAAGAGAAGTTGGACAGTCTTTTCTGTCCAATTACAAATTCATACAGAGGATGAGAAGTGGCAGAGAGGAGAGAGGTCAGATCTAAAAAAAAAGCAAAACTTGGAAGTTTTTCATTTCTAAACTTTGAAGACTCAGATGGAAATTGTGAAAACAAATTGCTTCCCGCAATGACCAGTGTGAGATGAGTTAGTCTCATTGTGCCAATCAGGTGAGGACATGTGGTAACATAAATGTATAAATGGGACACTTTGCCAAAATTATAATTAACATGATGCATCTACACTTGCGGCTGCAGCCGTTATTGTCGCACCAGTTGGGATGAGGCACATTTCCTGGAAATATTTCAGTCCCAACATGTAATTCTTACGAACAAAAGCCGGCTTGCACAGGGAGAGGAGGGCTGCTTGTGCCCCTGAGATTGTAATTTTGCTGCCTGTCAATCATCTTGGTAATGACACAGAAAAACAGAATGTCCTGGGGCCATTCAGCGGCCTACAGGGAATCCCCACCCCCACCCCCACCCCCACCCCACCCAGGCAGAATAAAGCTTCCCGTTAATGAGCAGCTTATGACAGCTACTGTGGAAGCACTGCTGACTCCATTTACAACACTGTTTGTTGGCAGCTAACAAAATGAGGATGCCAGGGTGGTTTATGACAAAGCAGCGCTAACGTCTGCTGGAACATATCAGAGAACTTTAAATTGATAACAATCAACTTTTGACCTTCATACTAAACCAGTAAAGACAGTAAACATTTCTATCCAACACTCACACACGTACCTTTCTCTCTGCTGCGGAGCAGCTGTGTCACACAAACCGGGGCTTAAGTGTCTTGATTAAAGGCCCTCAGCAATAAAAAGAATAAACACTACAATAAACATAGGAGACTTGAGATCACAGCCCCAATGTGAATCCTAGACTCACTAGTTCAGTTCTTATTCTACTGAGCCTCGATCGTTTCATATTTACCTTCACACAGACATCCTCAAGGAGTCGAGTGTGAAAAGCATCTCCAGGGGATGTTTTTTCTGGATCCCATCTGTCAATTTTCCCCCTAAAGACCTGACTCCTCCTTTGCCAATGTGAATAAAACACAGAAGTCAGACAGACTAGTGAAAGACTCTTGGATGTATTTAACTCTATTACTTGATCACAGCAGCATTCGTTTTGAGCAGAAGAGGTTGTGGTTTATGAGATTTTAAGATTTCTCTGATTGGTTTCTGTTGGGTATAAGGAGCAGAGCTGCCTCTAGGTCCCTTACACACAAGGATTAGAAGGATTTATATCTCCTGTATATTAAGTTGTGTAGACACCCAGGCTTCATACATGATTGTCATCATTCCAAAGCCATGCACCTTAGTCTGCTGCTCCTCTGGTTTCAGGCTTCCTACCTGGCTGCAGGAATTTGTGCCCATTAAGCCACATGATCATTGGTGAGGTCCAGCACTGATGGTGGGTGATAAGGTTGGAATATAAAAGTGGACGTAGGCTCTGGGTCTGCAAAGTGAAGCCAGTGCTGAAGAGCCTTAAACCTGCATCGTATCAAATATGGTTTCTTCTGGTTTCAAAAAACCCAGATGGTGACAGCCACATTACAAACTGGCTTCAAAATGGCAGCTCACAAACCAATGAGTGACATCACGGTGGGTTGACACTTGGGTCTGACTCATAGTTGGCATCCCAGTGCATCTCAGAGGTGGTGGATGGACCAGGTGAAATGTCCAAGTGCTTACATGGATCCCAGCAGAGAACAGGATTAATATGCACAGAAACAGAAGCCATGAAGGACCAACACAAGTCACCTCCAACAGGTACTGTAAAGGTAACTCATTCCTCTAAATACAAGCTGTATATGCACATCATACACAGTGTGTAAATGCATTCTGCATGTAGATGTTATAAGTATTAACTGAGAGTGTGAGCAGGCAACCGAACACCACATTATTATGAGTCCTTTGTATGACAGTGGGCTGTGGTTTACTTTACTGTTTATGAACATCGAGTTGTGGCATTTGACCTTCGGTTGCCCCGGTGGAGCTGCTCAGTGTCCAACAGTGTAACACTGCAGCTGTACTGAGCAGCTCCCATGTGCCAGTCTGTGCGACTGTATGAATGCAAAGCAGCACAGTGCAGGAAGAAAAGAGAGATGGTGCATGATCAGCAGAAGTGAGGCCGGGAAAGCAGCCTGCAGGAGCTGCTGGTGTGTGTGTGTGCGTGTTACTGACCAAGGCTGTAAGCCAGGAAGTCAGACGAGAAGCACTTGGCCCCATGGCTCATGGAGGTGTCGTTGTGCGTGTTTCCTCCAAACACCAGCATCGTCCCGCTCACTATCACCGCCGTGTGGAGGTAACGGAAGAAGCCGCTGTCTCTCAGAATGGTCCTACACAAACACACAGTGACGGTTGTTACACGGTCAGATGTTATACAGCTGTTGTCAGTATTGTTCTCCCTGTGTGGGTTCCCTGTGGGTACTCCTGCTTCCTCCCACAGTCCAAAGACCTCCAGGTTTAGGTTTATTGGTGACTAAGTCGCCTGTGGACATTAGAGTGAGTTTGAATGCTTGTTTGTCTCTATATGTCGGCCCTGCAATAGACTGGTGACCTGTCCAGGCTGTACCCCCGCCCTCAACCAGTGCCAGCTGGGATTGGCTCCAGCCCCCCGCAACCCTGCATGGATAAATGCTTTAGATAATGGATGGATGGATAGTTACAGTTTGTGAAAAAAAAAAGTTGGTTGATTTGTTACTAAAATGCATCAATAAATCAGTGAGAACTAAAGATTATGATGTGAAATGTGTAGCATTATACCATAAATACTATATGAAACATCTCTGTTGTGCATTAGGTTTTCTTAACCTGACTATGACCTTCTAAAACAAAGTGCTCTCTCGTCACAGGCTGCAGGTGTATGAGCTGTAAGCTGTTAAGGGTTTTCTTTCAATATTTTTTAGAGGCCTGACAAGTAAACAGAAAACCTCCACAGCAGGCAGCTCTGTGAAATGACAGTGTTGTGTCGGGTCAGTAAGAGCTACTTCACATTGCTGTCAACAAACAGAAAACCTCACCATTTTCTCTTGTCCACGTCGAACTTGTACAGGTCTCCAGCCAGGCCGTACTTGTTGGCACTGAAGGCCTTGTAGCCTCCGTGGATGTAGATGGCTCTGGTGCCCGGGTCGAAGACGCTGCTGTGGCCGTAGCCACCCTGAACCAGTGCCCCGTCCGTGGGCACCAAGCTCCATGTGTTTTTGACTGCAGGGTCACACAAACCTCGTTCAGTGAGAAACAGAAATCTAGCTCCATGTTCCCAGAGTATAATGAAGTTGTTGTGGAGGATTGAGTTTTTGGTCCCAAAGGGGGTGTAGTGGAACTTATTACTATAGAGCTTAGCTCACTTTACACAGTGTTTTATTAGTGAAAGAGAAATAAGCCAATATAAATCTTTGTATTATTGCTCATAAAATGCATTACAACTACGAGAGTAGCATCAGGCAGCCATCGGATTTAATTGGTGACCATTCAGGTAATGAAAATAACTAAATCACTTTCATTTGTGAGCAAATAGGAGATTCACTCCTATCCATAAGCCACAGTTGCAGGTTAATTCAACTCATTTTCTCAAACAGAATGGCTTTTAGAAGACAATGAGACTTCTTAATGAAGTCTGGTTTCCTGCCAACAAGGTTGGTGGATTAGATGAACACACCACCCGAGTCCAAAACTTGTTAGCTTCATTTTGGTGGCCAGTGTTAACTTCCCATTGAACTGATATATTAGGCTCTAAAACCCAGGGCTGAGGTTATTAGTTCAAGCAAGGCAGCAGCTTAAGGTTTTGGGGTAATTGCTCCAAGACACATAACATCTTCGTCTCCCCACCAACACGCTCAGCTTACCAATGTTGTACTCCTGGACCTGGCTGATGTATCCATACAGGGGACAGTGTCCAAACAGAACCAGCATGACAGGACTGGCCCCCTCCTGGACGGGAGGCACGATGTGGGCCGAGTGTCCCACCACGGCATACTGCTCCTTAGGCCGGGGGCTGAGGAGGACCCAGGTCTGATTCTGGATGTGGAAAACCCACAGCTGGCTGGACACATTTCCTGAGGAGTCAATCTTGCCTCCGTACATGAAGATCTTTCCCTGGTAAAAACACAAACAACGTAGAGTTAGGTCATAAATGTGAAACTAAATTAAGAAAAATAAAACTTTCCAGTGATTCTTACAGCATGAAATGTTCCTTCCTCTTATTATTTGTCAATATTTATTATAAAAATATAAAATCTAACTTTAGTTTGACAGCTTTTCTAAACTATAATGCTTGAGGTAACAGCAAAAAAATGAAATATACATTATAAGAGTTATTTGCCATTTTATTTCAAGGATGGGGAACATTTTTCAAATTTGCTGACAACTTAACACATAAAATTATGGAAAGATGTTTGGACCCCACTGTTTATACACAATTCTTTTCTTTTAGTACATGTATTTGTTTTCTTTCCTTTCTGGCAGTCATTTTTTTTAATGTTCTGTTAAAGTTATATAATAAATGCACTGGAGGAAAGGAAACAGACTTTTTTTAAGTGTTGAAACATTCAGTATCTGCAGTATTAGTATGTAGGAGACCAGTCCTCATTATGATTGAGCCTGACATAGTCACACTGCAGTAATAATGAACTATCATTCTTATGAAGACTAATAATTAAAAGTAAATGCTGCAAAAAAAAAAAAAAAAAAAACACTCTAGGGATTTCTCTGAGGAATACTGAAATCCTTGGATATCAGTAACCTTCCAACTTTCCACGGGTTTTGAATATTAAAAACTATTAAGTATTATTCTCTGGACCTTGATTCTTACTGAACAATTTCCCCTCAGAAAGATCTGAATGCAGTCTAGAGGTCAGGCAGAAGAATGTCTCTTGATACTCAGACTTAATATTTTGATAAACCTGTAAAAATGTACTCATGCACTTGATAATATATGTGCAGGACTTACAGATGGTGTTGAATTTAGAAACTCCTTGGGGCTGGTTACCATTGTTCATTATAAGCAGTAGCTGCAGTTCAGTTTGTGAGCCTGAACTTTTATTAATACACTGTATATAAAAGTCGATGCAGACTTTGGGTCTGAAAAGTGAAGCCAATGCTGAAGTGCTTTAAATCTTCAGGGGCCAACTCTGCTGGTTATAAAAAAGGAAGTCAGACTGCATTGAAGTCTATAGTCCCATACCTACAAGGCTTGTAGGGATTTTCAGGTTCTCTCTCATGTATAATAAGGTGTGTGGACACCCCGGCTTCACACAAATGATTATCATTATTATCATTCCAAAGCCATGCACCTTAGTCTGCTGCTCCTCATGTTTCAGGCTTCCTACCTGGCTGCAGGAATTTGTGCCCATTAGGCCACATGATCATTGGTGAGGTCCAGCACTGATGGTGGGTGATAAGGTCTGATCATAGACTGAATATAAAAACGCACACAGACTCCGGAGCTGAAAAGTGAAGCAAAAGCTCAAGTATCTTAAACCTGCAGTCTATGTAATGACCATCGGAGGGGGACGAAAAAGAAGTCAGCTTGCATTGAAGTCTATGTGAAAAAATGACCTTAGTAAATGTTAGTTAATGGGTTTATGGTCTCAGTCTCTAGTTTCAAGTCTTCAATACGACATGATGTTCATTTTTTAAATGGACGGTCGTATTTAGAGGAAAATAGACCATAAAGCAGGGGATAGATTAAGTCATAGCTACTATGTGACTGACAGAGCAGGTCAGATCCACCCTCACTCCTCCTCAGCTCCACCTCCTCCTCCAAATATGGTTTCTTCTGGTTTCAAAAAACCAAGATGGTGACAGACAAATTACAAACTGGAGGCTTCCAAGTGGAGCAGCTCACAAACCAGTGGGTGACGTCACGGTGGGTTAACACTTGCTCCTGTCATCTCGGCACAAGGAAAACAGTGATTTCTGGGGGCGCCATGGCGGCTCACCTGCTAGAGCACATACCATTTAGGCTTAAACCTTAACGCAGTAGTTCAGGTCCCAGTCCAACCTGTGGCCCTTTGTCATCCCCTTTCTCTCTCTCCATGTCTCTCCCTCTCTCCCTCTCTCACTTTCACTGCAGCTATAATAAAAGGCAAAACACCCTGAAAAAAGAACTAAATTGAAGCTAAATTGTTTTCTGGACCCATGAACGTCACAGAAAACACAAAGATTTCACAAATGCGTCAACTGCTCATTTCAAGGCGAGACAGATCTACCACAGTAGCTTCACCTCTTTACGAATCAGTGAAGGTATGTGTTCTCAGGAGCCTGAGCATTATCCGTGGTTGCGAGATCATCCGTACATCAGTTCTATCTGTTTTGTATCAGCACTGATTTGATTTCAGATTTGTCTTGCAAGCCCTCGTTGACATACAAAACAGATTCACACACCGTGATGCAATTTGTGCATTACAAACGCTGCAGCTCCAACTCAGTTCTCACGGACCATGGAGCAGACAGACTGTGTCTTCGTCTGAATCCTCCTCTGTCTAATTTATTATTCCATCACCGGCTCTTCACAGTCTTCCTGGCTGAGACGAAGCTGCTTCACCACCTCACTGCAGCGTATCAAAACCAAAAGATTTATATATTCCAGACAACAAGCAGACGCTACTAAAGGCATAAATAAAAGGACTGGAGTTTATAATGTTTCTGCTGCAGCCTCCATTTAATTTAGCTGTCATCTGTTCTTTTCTCATGCCCTTTTGAAGTCACAGTCATAGCACAGAGAAGCTGTGTTGGCAGAAACAACAGATGCATGTAAAATGCACTATGATAAGAGTGAATATGAGTCATACTGTGTTGTGTCAGTGTATAGCCCCATGTCTCGTGTGCTTCTCCTTCCTTCCCTCCCTCCCTCCACTCACCTCATGAAGGGCCAGTGAGTGGCCATATCGTGGCGTGACAGTGTTGACGGAGGGGTCGAGGGTCAGCCACCTCTCGCTGCTGAGATTGTACCTTCAGAAACAGAGGGCAGAGAGATGTGGTGAGCAAAGCAGTGCTGGTGAGACATGAAATATGACTTTGGAAATAGATTAGAGTGCTCTGAGTCTAAATGTGTGTGCACAGATCACGCCACAGAGAGGAAAGACTGAAATTAAAATCCATATTGGTTATTAAACAGCACTTTGCCAGCTCTCCAACCGGTACCAGCTTTTCAGTTCTTGTCTGCGAAACACACTCATTTCCTTGCAGCGATCAACACCAACATGAAGCAGAAGAATTTAAGTTTAACTCATTATAAAGGTGGCAACCTCACAAAGGACAAGACTCCTGGTCACCACTGGCCCTGGCCTCAGTGATCCACAACACATCCTCTGTAAAAGATTTACGTTAAACTACGACATATAAAGATGTTAATTAGTGATCTGTGAGGTGCTGGTGGGCAAAATCTGTCACCCTCAGCCACAGCTTGAATTTTAAACTAACCTAACTGGCTAACAGGCAGACGGGACATAGGAGTGTTATCTATCTACTTATCAACCCTCTGCATTTCACAAAATGTCATTTCCAAGCTGCACATGTTGACTGATGATTTTTTAATGGATCACACTTCTCTTGCTATAAAACTGCTAACTGATCACTGAAGAAGCTTCCACACCCAAACTTTAAGTGCCACACGATAAAGCCAAAGTCCCTTATAAAACTACAATGATTTCAGTACAATAAAAGGCCTCAATTAAGGATCTAGAGATGAACGACCGCTAACCTCTTAACCTTAAACCTACCTATCAAAAAAAAATCATTGTTGTGAGCTCTGACTGTGGGGGTAACATTTAGTTTAGTTACTGTATAATGGAGGAAAACATCCTTCTTAACAAACCTGTAACACTGCAGCCATGTCAGAATTATGCTAAAAAGCTACACAGAGAAGGGGATTTATACTGATTAAACTGTCAAATTAAACAAACAAGGGTGTGTAAACATATTTTATAGTGTCACATGACAGTGGCTGGGCAGAAATAAAAAAGACCTTGGCCTTCCAGCAAATCATAAAAGCAAAACATGAGCTGAGGGAATAAGTGTGATCTTCCTGGGTGGAGTTCAGGGTGAGCAGCACCAGTCTATCCTGTAATTTTATGGATTTAATTACATCCTTCACTCTGAGCCTAAGACAGATCTGCCTGCACTGAGCTGTGGTCTGTGTCTTGTTGATTTTCATCAGACAGGAAGTTGTGTGGCTTTTTCCTGTCAACACTGACAGATAAGTATTACTTTAGCTCTTGATGTAATTGCGATGTTAAAAGTTAAAAATATTTAAATTTCAGACAGTGGGTTTCAGAAGCACAGTCCCTGCAGTCGCATGGCAACAGAAGGACTCATGGCGAGAAGAGCAGCAAACCAATGTCTCAAATCTAACTGTAAAAGCAAACAGGCGAGAGCACATACGCTTTGACCATGTGATAGTCCGAGGCATTGAAGACGTAGCCTCCGATGACCCACATGATGCCCTGGTCCACCACGGCCTTGTGGGAAGCCCTGGCCAGCCCGGCCTCAGCATACTCCTCCCGGCTCCAGAAGGAGGAATTGGCAGGCACTGAGATGGAGCAGTCTGGACCTGAGGAGGGACAGAAAGCACAGACTCAAGACTCCACAGGGGACTAAATGATCCAGGAAGCTGAGCTAATTAATTTCTCTCTTTTTTTTTTCTTTTTTTTTTGCACTTAGGATAAACAGGATAAACAAGCCCCAACCTTTTAGAGGATCATAACACCAGATCGCCGTAAGCATGACAAAATACCAACAAAATGAATAAGCACTAAAACAGGAAAAAAAAAAAAAACGCTTTCTAGTTTGTGAAAAAGTTGCTGCATTAGTGGAGGATTAAACTCAGGCTGCACTCGTTTACTTTAATGTCCTGCAGCCAGGCGGCGTGAACAGAAAACTGGGACTGTCTGCTCTGTAGGTGAGGAAAAAATATTGATTTAATTTCACAAATGATGAAAGCGAGCTACGAGAGAAAAGGGCAAAGAAGTTAAAGAAGCATTTAGAGACTGATGATGCAGGTGTGGAGTAATTTAGCAGGTGAAAGTAGATCCTAAACCTTTTGAAATACAAGAGAACTGGATGAATCGTGGAAGCTGAACGGGATTTCATTTGATTTTATCATTCTTTTGGGAAACAATAACTAATAATACCTCCCTGCTCTGAGTGGAACAGCACTTTAGAGAGAGATGGCTCTGGATAAAGCTGCCTCCCCCTGTTACTGCACAAGAACAATAACAGCAGAATAAACCGGAATCCCTCCTGAATGAAGGGAAAGGTTTTTTGGCAAACAGCTGCCCTGCCAGGAATAGAGAGATCGGCCTTATCCCATCAATATTTGGAACCAAAGGCTTGTTGATCTTATTAATCTAATATCTGTCCATCCTCCCTGATCACTGACACAGATAAAACCTGCCTGGAATAAAACATTCACCTTTCAACCAATCAGTGCTATCACTGTAAACGCAACTGAAACAGGAAGTTAACCACTTCCTTATTGATTGTTATCAAAACAATGCAGAGGCGGCCTCGACACAGGAAAGGAAGTGTTGTGATTCAGTGCAAAAATCAAGGCCACCCATTCTCCTTTTGTTTCAGTCAGCAGCTGAGAAAATTCCCCTGCGGCTAATCAGTCTGAGTCCAGTATCGCCAGCAAGCAAAAAAAAAACCAAAAAACCCCAAAAAACAAAAATCACCTTTGCACCTTGGTGGCATTTCTATAAATAAGAACCCCCCCCTCAAAGATGTGATCTGTGGAAGGCAGGGCTACGTGTGTTAAGAGACTTAACGCCAGGCTGGCTTGATTGATCGGACATCTGTCTCTGCTTTAGCCCTTGGTTGGTGTAGAAAATGAGTTCATTTGGAAGATGGCAGGAGAGAGAGAGAGAGCGTTAAGCGTGTGATTCCTCGGCTAAAACACCATGACAGGATAATAAAGGCAAAAAAACAAAAAAAACAAAAAACAAAACAAAAGAAACACACACACACACATACACACACACATACACAGTGTGTTTCCCAACTCCCTCAGCTTTGGTAATTAGATTGTGCGCACACTGAGCTGCTGATATAACTGCAGTTAAATTAAGCCGTTGTCTTTGCTCGTGTGGGTCGCAGCACAGTTTAAGAACCAGAAGAGTGGTCAGAGCGAGTGGAAGAGGAACGCAGCAGTGTCGGGTCATCCCCGAATACAATAGACTCAACATTCGTGACTCAACCGAAACGATGAGGAAGCTGATGCGGCAGGAAGTTGGGCTGGAGTGTAACGGGTTGGAGCAGATGGAGGCTGTGGGGGCAGCGGGAGCCTCGGTTGATGGTGGTGGAGGCTTAAAACTGAAGAGGCGCTGGGTTGAATCACCGGATAAACAGGCAGAATCTGGAAGGATAAAGCCAGTAACACTAAACTAAACCTCCAGCTGCTTCTCTGGCGATTCATTTATTCCTGGGGATGTTTTAAAAGGAAATAACCAGAAAGCTGTGATCTCCATAATATTAACAAAAACGCAATTTTACAATATTACAATTAAATTAAACTACCGGGTCAGATTAAATATCCATGATGAGAAATATGAGGTTAAATAGCTTCTTCTTTTTAATTCCATAACAATTAGAGAGTTGAAAATTAGCAATCGTTATAATCATCAGTGTCATGCTCTGTATTCGAACTGTGTTTAATTGCATCGTTCCTATTAAATAAAAAAAAAAGAATAGAGACTTATTTAATTTTTTTTTTTTTTTTTTACCCAAACAGAACTTTATCTTATACAGAATCAGTAGGATTTCTAAATCGTTTCACAGTGAATCATTAGCCACAGTCCTGGAATTTAAGATCTTTTCAACAGATAACACCATAAAAATTTGTTTTTTTAGACTGCAATTCCCCTTAAGCCTCGTCTGGAAAGGAGGGTGGGGTCATCAGACAGAAGGAGGCCACTGTAAAAATTATCCTCAAACTAAAAATACTTTTTCCCCTTCAATTATGTGTTTTATATCTGGGAATACTGTCAGCTATTCTTAGGAGGTCATACACAGGGATCTTAATCTGATTATTTGACTCCTTCAGTTCTAAATTAGCCAGATAATCATAGTTAATTGACATTTCTTTTCACTTCATTTGCTCGTTCTATATGAAATCCTGCAAAAGTCGAAGATGGGGGCGACAATTCAGTGGTCCGGAACAAAGCTAATTATATGGTCTCGTATTGTACTTCCCCTCAGCTCTAATCACTTTATAGTCTCTGACAGCGATCCAACAGCTCTGCATCGAGTCGTTGCATTTCATCTACAGCTTCTTTACCACTGAAAGCACCAAATCTGCTCCACAAAACAGATAGAGACCAGGAAGGAGGCCGAATGGATTTCCACAGATATCCTGTATTAATAATTTTGGCTGGTAAAAGTGGATCTTGGCAGTCGTATTTATGATTACACACCCCTGGGAGCAGAGCCACTCTTCATTCTGTTCACAGAGCGTAGACCCAATAGAAAGCTTATTTTAGTCACCGAGGAGGGTTTGGCATGTGTGCGCCTGCTGAGGCCAACTTGATGACAGCGTGGTTATTGAAACCAGCGCCGCGTATGAGACAATGAGGTCACATCAATGGCAGCTGAGGCGACGCTACTGCAGTGCCAACCCACCCTGCCATCCGGTCTTGCAGACGCACGTCTTGTCCTGGCAGTGACCTCGATCGGGGTAGCCGCAGTCGGCCAGACAGTAGGGGACGTCACAGGCTTCTCCTTTCCAGTTGCCCTCACACTCACAGTACACCGAGCCACCGGAGGTCCCCACGCGGCACTCGCCACGGCCTGAGCAGTTGTTGGGACATGTGTTCACCCTGGGAGAGAGGAAAGATAAAGATACACTAGGATTCAACGCTGAATAAAACATCATGAACACCTTTCAATGACTCTGCTTTTGCACAAGGAGTGCCACAGCTGTCTCTAGGCTTAGAGCTAAGATATGCAGCATTCCCCTTCAGACAGCTGAATGTATTGTTGTTGGCAGGGTCCTCCCCTCATCAGTTGGTCAAGCACCTGCCCCGACACTTGTCAGTCTCCTCAGAGGGCCGTCTGCACTGAAACAGCAGCGAGCTGGAGGCTGAGGTAACTGGCAGCCAGAGAGTCACCACAGGCACCGAGGAGCAGATGGCAAACACACCCAGTCTGCAGTAAAACAGCAATACTGACGCTCCCCGTGTCTTTCAATGAGTCACTTCTGTCGTGCATTCATCTTCTCTCTTAGAGTCAGTCACGTGACAACATACAGACATCATACAGCTGGAACCAGAAACACCAGGGACACTTCTCCTCCTGTCTGCTGCACATCTTTCAACGTACAAGCAATTTCTCTGGTGTTTTGGTGCAAGAAAAAAAAGCAAACAAACACAGTAAGGATGTAAGGAAGTACCTAAGGTAACAACTTAAATAAAAATAGAAGAAAAATTACAATAAGTGAAAATATATATAGAAAAACTACAGAGGGGAAAAAAAATATAGAAAAAGCAACCTGATAGCCAAATGGCGGGGGCGTATAAGCTGAGCTGGCATCACTGGTTTGAATCCCAGCTGGTGCGACTCTTTCCTGCATGTCACTCCCCATTTCCTCTCTCTATACTGCATCAAATAAAGGTGTAAAATACACAAAAGAATAACTTTAAAAATATAGATTTATTGAACAGGAGCTCACAGCTCTGTGCCAGCTCCAGGCGTCACATCATGAGCAGGTTGTGTGTCTGTACAGTGTAAACATGAGCTGAAGATTTTTCAGCGCGCTGCTGTCGGACACTGTCCAAAACACTACAGCTGGAAAAGATCTTCATAGAGAGCTTGGAAAACGACAACCAGTTTAGTATTATGTCTTTAGAAAAAACATTTAGCTTTGTTTGTGTTAAGTTTGTGTTGGGATAACGTCCCAGAGTCAGATGATTTATGTCCAAGTACATGGCTCCTGCATTGATTTCTTCCAGGCTGAATGCAAATAACAGCAGCATGTAGCGTGCAACTGGGACACAGCAGCTGACTCCACCACAACATTATAGCAGCTGTTTATATCACCACATCCATTTCCGACAGTACTAGGCTACAAAATCTTCAATCAAAATGGTTCTCGTGTTCTCAGAGAGGCAGCCCGCTGCGGCGTCACCCATCGGTTTGAGAGCCGCCGTTCTGAAGTTTGTAATTTGTCCATCACCATCTTGATTTTATGAATCCAGAAGAAACCATATTTGGAGGAGAAGGTGGATCTGACCTGCCCTTTACGTCGTCGTGTGGAGTACAGTCTGTCAATCACACAGTAGCCACGCCCCCTAATCCATCCCCTGCTTTATGGTCTATTTTCCTCTAAATGGACCATCATTTGTTGTATTGAAGACTTGAAACTAGAGACTGAGGCCATAAACTTATTAGGTAGGGACATTTTCACATAGACTTCAATACAATCTGATTTCTTTTTTTGATGGTCATTAGATAGGATGTAGGTTTAAGGCTCATCAGCATTGACTTCGCTTTTCAGCCTTTTCAGAGTCTATGTTGATTTTTTATATAACTAACTTTCCTCCATCCAACCTATGGCATCAGAAAACCAAGTTGTATTTACATTGACTGTTTCGTACCAAAAGAGATGGTGTGAGATCTTTGAGGCCACATAAATATTTTAAACCACATTAATGTTAATGTTTCTTCCTTGTCTTTTTTTTGGAGGGGGGAGGGGGGGGACTTGTTGCCAGAACACCGCCTCCGACATTCAATCAGTGGAGTAGTGTGAAACGAAAGCCCTGGTGTGTGCACATGAGATAAGAACAACACAAGGATCCCTCTGAAAAACATCGCTCCATAGCCTGTGAATACAGGGAGCGAAGGAACGACAGGCGTACTGTACGTCACATCCAGTGTCCCGATGGGAATGTGAAGACTGTTCCTAATGTTTACTAGAAACAGGTCACCGTCAAAAGTTTTGGAAACTCAGAAAACACATTATCATCCATCAAAGTGAGAGAGTGAAGTGAGCTGTTAGTTTTTCTTTTCTCCTGCTGAAGACAAACATGTTTGGGAGGGAGACTGACGACACAAAGGGCCCTCGTCATTCTTTCATGTTCCTTCAGCAGCCTGATGGTTTGATGTTTTCGGCTCCTCCACCTTTCCCAGACACCAAAGACCAGGGGCCCGGGGGCACTTTGCTTTCATCCGACTCTGTGTTTCTCAGCCCAACTTCAATCCCATCGCTATGGTGACGGCACAAATGAGTGAGGGAAAAACGCAGGGGCCCATTGTGTCCATTTTGCAAATGTTTGGAAGGACGGGTTTGTGTTTTTTTTTTTTTGTTTTTTTTTAAAGAATACCACTCCTTTTTATTTTACCATGTGTCGAAACAACCAACTCAGAGAAAATAACATTTTTGCTTCATGAGTCATGATGTTTAGTTTGATCTATTCATCTGTGGGAACAGTGTCTTGCAACAATACACAGACATTTTGCTAAAAAAAAAAAAAAAAAAGAAAGAAAGAAGTTATTAGTTGTCTGTATGTATTTATATTTATGATGATAGATCATTTTATGCCATAAAGACGTTTCAGATGAAGGGCAGGATCTAAAGAAAGCTTGTCCTGGGTTTATAAATCAATAAATTATCAAAGAAGCAGAGGCCTCAACCAGGAAGAGATAAAAAAAATTCAAAAATCTTTTTAAAAAAAATGATAGCCATGAATGCAGATGCATGTCCCCAATCCAAACCTGCTCAGTTAGTTTCAGTCTCTGAACTGATTTACAGTTTGCAGCATGTTGATGTTATGAGTCAGTTCAGCAGCCAATTTATATTTTATGAGTTTTTAAGTTTGCCAGCGCCAGTTACCTCACACAACCCAGCATCAGGGTAGAGGAGTCCATTGTGTTATTTATGGCTAAAATGACAACAGAATAGTATGGAGGTAAAGAAAGTATTAAAATTTTTACAAAGTTATTTTTTGGACATTTTACACCTTTATTCTATCGTACGTAATAGGGAGAGAAAAGAAATGGGGAGTGAGAGTGGGAGTGACATGGAGGAAATGGTGTCACCAGCCAGGATTCATACCGGGGACGCCTGCTCAGAGCTCACGCATCCACATGGTATGTGCTGTAACCATTCAACTAAGTTTTGCTATTGTTTTGCTATTGCTACATAGGCAGCATTAGCATTAACAGCTATTTGCTTACCAGTCTTGCCAAGAGCTTAAGACAAGAGATTATAATACAATATAATATAATCCTCTGAGCAGCTCTACTTCTTCACGGTAGACTGGATGCTACAGTGACAAGACAGTCCAGGTAGCGAGCTAGCTGGCTAACATGTTAACCTCAGCAGAAGGAAATAATTGATAGAAATAGAAGCAAAACAAAAAGTAAAGATTAGCCATGCTTTCCGTCTCTGGAGACAGCTCTCAAGTTGCTGATCCTGTAATGCTTTAATGTTGGAATTTAAACACCACAAAACTTATAGAATTTAGAGTTTTAGAATATTTTATTTTGAAAAACCCTCAGTACCAGCTGTAAATATTTTGATTAATTAGAAATCTTTTTCTTGGATCATGTGACTGATTGAACGTGTGTTGATAGCACAGAGTCACTATAATAATGATTATGCTTATTTTAGTACATCAGATGTTTAAGTTGGAATTTGTCAAAACATGTTGGTGTCAATGTTTCACCTAAGGATGGGATGAAATACGATTTTATCTTATATTGCAATAAAATCATAAAATGTCCAA
This sequence comes from Rachycentron canadum, assembly GCA_038496675.1. Lineage (NCBI taxonomy): Eukaryota > Metazoa > Chordata > Actinopteri > Carangiformes > Rachycentridae > Rachycentron > Rachycentron canadum. The sequence continues at coordinate 3,114,229 of CM076661.1, read as the reverse complement.
TTTCCAATATTAGGATCTTTGTGAATCTGGATAATCATTAATATCCTCACATGAGTGACAAGTGAGAAAACGTTGCCAGTTAGACTTAGTTTTTGTTATAGGATCATTCCTGGAGGAATTACAGGAAAGATGTGAGAAAGAACAGACTCACACAGTTATCCTGTTTTTATTTATCTTCCTCAATTTATACAGGTGGACCTTATGATTTACAATGACCTCATTTAAGATTGTTTTTCACAAAAAATGAAAAAGATGTGTTCTAGGTGTATAGCATACTTTCATGATTATTGAAATATTGAAATTTGACTCAGGATAATACTGATGTGACATTTTCATATCATCCCAGTTTCTAGTTTCACACATTTGAGAAACTTTTCAGATCTAAAGAAGACCATCTGACCTTCAGTGTAGTTACCTAGTTTAATCTGACCTTTAATTATGAAGATTTATGAGACAAAATGTAAATTAAGTGATATTTAAGTTTTGCCACAGTCTCATTTTTTGCTTCTCCATAGCTCTCGTGTCAGCGTCCCTTAAAAGCAGGACGGTTTGCCCACCAACGACAGATGAAGGTTTAATGATCCAACAAAAACACACTGCAGCAAATGGACGGCAGCAGCCCAACATGATCCTCCCGCTGAAGTGCTGTCAACCAGCCGTGCCAGCGCACAAGGCTGAATCATGCAGAAAGTGATAGGTTTGTATGCGTCATTCTGTTCCAAGGAGGGTGTGAAGTGGGCCCGTCACCTTGTTAAAACTCGACAGCCAGTGAAACAGAAATGATTTGCACCGCGGGTCTTATCCCGGGATCGGTATCAAGGTATTTGTCATTTAATAGATGCTTTTATCCAGTGACTGACTCTATCACGAGTGAATGTGTGGACCCTCAGAGACGCAAACTGAGGCCGGGCAGTCGTACGCACTCAGCTGCAGGGGATTAGCAGGAATATCATGTGAGGAAACGGCTTTGAGGTTTGAGTGCAACGTTTCACACAAATGGCTACGTTTCATTTTTACGGGACATTTATTAGGACCAAGCTCATGATGTGACTTCATCTTCTCCAAAGCCTCTTGGAGGATGGTTCGATGACATTATAGAAGTTGACCTCTGTTTGTTGTGTTTGTCGTGTTTGCCTCACCTGTAGGAAATGTTGAAGCCCGTCAGGTTGTAGGCAGCATCGCTGAAGAAGTGCAGCAGAGCGTAGCCGGACTGAGACACCACCTCGGGAACTGTCTCATTGCCATAACGCTCAGGAACAATAAGACCACTGCAAGACAACATGAAATTTAAGGTTATTGACAATTACATAACAGTTTCTGCTTGTTTATATCATAATTTAATGGTTCAGTATTTGTAAATCAAGGCTTTTCACTACCACCATAAAACACTTTTATTAGTCTGTATCTCAATGGTGACTTTTAAAAATCACATGAGCTAAATTATCTTTCAGAGAAACTCAATTCTTCCATTAAAATCTGTGAAATAAGAAAAAGATGTAGATTTTCCCTCAAGAAATCTAATCCTCATAGAGGTTTACGGTCCTGAGACTTGTGGCCGAACAACCTTCGGTCAAACAGTAAACGTACCTGAAAGCAGCGAGAAGAGGAGCGTAAATGGAGTCTCCGTCGTACACGTAGAGGTGGTCCCAGCTGCACTCGGTGGCAAAGTGGTTGAACCGTAATCTAAGTATGGTGTTGGGCCTGGAAGACGCACACAGAGAAGGACCGTGAGAACCTTTTACTGACCTCCTAATCTACTTCCTTTTTCAAAAAAAATAAAAAATAAATAAATAAATACAGAGTGTAAAAAACAGAACTTGTGACCCAAGTGATTTGCTTGAAATTTGGAGAAACAAACGCACATTTGTAGTTCAGACATCTCCTGTCATCCAAATTTATTTTTCAATTTTTGTGGCCCAACACTGAGGCTCTTTTTTTCTTAACTGCTCCAACTCTGAGAAACCAGACAGACACAGACAAGCCCAGGACACACAAACGTTTCTTTCCCTGAACTCAAGATACAGTTTCCTAAGAAACATGAACCAACCCTCCAGGAGCAGAACGTTTTTTTTTTTTTTTTTTTAACTTTTAATGACCCATATGAGAGGGCCAGCATATGATGGGCCACTGTGGGAATCTGAAGTCTGAGTTTACTTCACTTATTACTTATAAGACCTATTAAATCTCTAAATAAACCCACATATCCTTGTTTCCTCACCTCAGCTCTACATAGGTTGTGGAAAGTTAATGTTTCACCAGCTTAAGTGGCTCATTTTAAAACACACTCCACTCTGTCACTACACCACAACTGAATAAATTAGATTTTAAGAGTGTAAAAGGTGGATAATTAACCAGCTAATACAGCAAAACTATTACCACCATTTGTCTGTAGGGAGTTCCCAGCCCTTACTATATATATATATTGTATGAAATCATGGAATAAATAGCTCAAGAAAAAGAATAGAAACATTTATGTTGAATGTAACAGCTGCAAAGCACAGTGAAATCCAGCTGTTAAATCTGACAATGAAGTTTTATAGAATATAACAGCTTACATTTGCTACTGTACGTGACTCACTGCAGTGTCTGTGGCTGAGAGTGTTTCAAGTGTTTCATCAGTTTCAGATTTAAGACGTTCATGAGATTCTTAAAAATGGGTTAGCTCTAAATTTGGTTAAGATTGGAAAATGAAATCATTCAAAAGCAGAGGAAAGAAAGACAAAGGTCCATTTAGCGTATCCACGATGAGGGCACAAGCTATACAGGAAACGTTATGAATGGTCACATTTTTCCCCTGAAAATGTGATTTATTACAGTGAAGCGGAGGCTCACTGCTCCCTCCCCTTGGAGGGCAAATAAACAGAGGAATGGCAGCAGCCCCGAGGTTTGATTAGAGAAAAGACTTGTGACTGGTAAATAATGATTCAGAAGTATGGAGTGACTGGAGGTCTGATAGAGAGGCGTCCTATTCAGGATCCCTCTGAGCGTGGCAGTGGGACACAAAGCATCTCAAGCATGTAGACATAGGTTTCAAATCCTGTCACTGCCCATTTGTGGCCGTAAAAGTCACATCAGGCCGCTGCAGAGGGATTCAATACACTTAACTGCAGAGGAAGTTTAAAGTGAATGCATGTCTGGGGGTTATTTTAAAGCATTCCTGTCCTTTTTGATGGCCACCGAGCCCATCACTGCGTTAACCTCCTGTTCAGACCAGGCTGAGGTCTGAAGACGGCCTCTAAATGTGCCATTAGGATGTAATGAAAACACTGGACGACGGAGAGGCCCAGTGATTAGAGACAGCATCCAGGAACAGGAAGGTCAGGAAGGTCAGGAAGGTCAGGAGCTCAAAACACTGCACAACAGCTACACTCGTGTCGAGGAGAACAGAAAGTGCGATGCCCCGAGCCTCGCAGTGAATCCGCCTGAATGAGCGTTGGCCAAACGCCTGAAATGGAGATGTAATCAAAGCAGCGCTGGTTTGGAGAAGCTGGCAGCCTAAAGAATTAAGACTCATCGCTCCAAGTCGATACTCGGTGGTGTGGTTATGCTGACTTAAACAATACAGAAGGAGTATTGAATTTCTCGCAGTTACTCTGCCATTAATTTTCATCCATCACCCTCTGGATACTGTATATTCCCATTGCTGAATGGATCTCAGTGAAGGACTGCAGTGTCTATATAATCATCATTATGGGCGCCTCTGAAATATATATTTACAATATTGAGTTGCGGCCTCGGCTTTCACAGTCCATCTCTCAGCTGTCGAAAGGTTTTTAGGAATCTTTCCTTTGCTTTTTTTTTTTTTATAAATCAGAGAAGCTGATTTAATGAGTGAAATCAATAAGAGAGCATCAGTTTCATGTAGTAAATCCTCAGCCTTTGCTCTGGCTACTGATGGAGTCCATATGCGTTTGACCGCCTCAAAAGATCATTTGAAAATCCATTTTTATTACTTCTTGATCACATCCTATAATGTTGAATCTGTCAGGGCAAAAGGAAAGAGCAGAATAAAAGTGTTTGGCCCCTGGTGCTGGATTCCCACTGTACTTACTGTCCCTCAATGAGCCATGTGCACTTGGTCTTGTACTTGTAGTTTCCTGGTCCGTCGGTCAGATACCCAGAGGGCCCCGTCAGCCTGAGGGAGAGCACAGCAGAGAGAGGAGACGTTCAAGGTTACAAATGAAGATGTCACGTTTATTATTCCAAACAAGTAGAGACAATGGAAACCGTGTGCTCCACTGTGGGTGTAATGTGCCACATTAAAAGGCTGGACCAAAAATAAATAAAAGGACAGGAAGCCAAATGGGTTTGTATGGAAGTCATGACTGTAACAGAAACATGGTTTTTATCTGACCGTTAAAAAACAAAAAAACAAAAAACTCATTTGAATTAATACAAAACCGCCTCAAGGAACAAGAATTAATCAGTGACTGAAATGACATCAACAGGTCTCTGAACAACCCTTCTTCATGAATTTATTTTATCTGTTGGTTTATTTTACATATTCACCTCACAGGTTCCCAGGTACTAAAAGTTAAAGAGGAGCCCCCGACTCGACTCCAGCAGCTTCATTATGATAATTTAATAAAGTGGTTTATGACCAAATAGCTGCAAAACTACTGAATCTATTCACTTTGCCATCAGCCTCAGCAAATATCTGAGTTTAGTGCTAAACAGCAAATGTGAACATCCCAACACAATAAACAAACAAATAAAAAAAAAAACAGCTGCAGAGGACACACTCGCCCGGTATCAGTTAAAGGTCTCCCTCCGTCGGTGAAAACAACAACCAAGTCTGACGCCTTCACTGAAATACACTCGTATACAGACGTAGTTTAAAGTCAAGGTCACACACAGGATGTTGTTCTTTCAGTTTTCACACTTCAGTCTTTTGCAGGAGATCCCCATTGTGTATCACATAGGAAAGTTTGTAACTTGCATCGAGGCAACAACTGTGTCACAACTTTGTGTTATTGAAAACTTCAGGCTGCTGCCATAGCTGCTGAGCCAGAGGCCAACAGCCCCAGCTGTGTGCGCTGGGAGGCTCAAGGTCCAAGGCCAAGGGTGTTGTTAAATTGAAGACAACTTCACAGGCCAAACATATGACACTATATTACAACAATGCTCTCATGATATCTCTGCTTGTTGAGCAGCTTCGATGGCTGAGGGTCAGTATCCGAGCAGATGAAGCGCAGCAGGCTGGAAGCACTAACAGCCACACACGAAGCCTTTTGCTCAGCTCCTTTCACGTGGCGGGTCTCAGCGGCTGGCGCACTAACGCTGTGATTACAGATCTCTCAGTGCTAATACAGCCGGGGCCCTGCTGGGACTCTCAGCTCCCCCAGATCAACAATAATAACAGGGATAATAACACTACTGCCATCACTTCTAATACTACTACTACTACTAATAAATATATCAGATATATGTCTCATGTATTTTCTGATGTTGATTTGACACTTTTACTTTTGTGAGCTTAATATTTTTGGACTGGACTCTGAATGTCTGTCACCACATTGATGAGGTTGGTGAACTGTGTAAACACCAGGAACAATGATGGAAAAAGGTCCAGGACTTCATCATCTTTATACTATATTGCACAACTGCAGCAGATGTCGGAACAAACCTATGTCTAAGAATAAAAATAATAATCATCAGCAGCTTTAACCTTCATTTACTGTACTTATTAAAATGATTCCAGCACTAGAATATTGGTTAAAGACTTTGGCTTTGTCTCATTGTCTATAACTTTAAAATACTGATTAATAATGTTCTGCAGTGACATTATGACACACAACGTTGTTACAGAAGAGCCAGTCAGCAGAGCAGAGAGAGCCCAGGTAAACACAAACCTTTCAGCGCAGAGGCTCTGTGGTTAAGCGGGCGGCTGACAGGACGACTAAAGGGCTGAGAATGATTAAACCTCACAGCAAATTATTACCTGGAGTCGACTCTACAGGCAGCTACAAACACTAGTAAAGTACAGCGCCCAGCCTCTGTTATTGCCGGATCAATTGCAGCTTGATGACACAGCAGCAGAGAGGAGCTGAATTACACAGGGGACACTTAGATGCAGTCAGAAATTGTATCATTACTGATGCAGGTCTCAGGGTGCAATGACTCTGCTAACACACCCAGTCACAGTCTTGTTCCAAAACAGTCTCTCAGCACCGTTTCACTGAGTAAAAGTCTACTGAGAAGCTTACAGAGGACACACTCTCCCCCGGTGTCAGTTAAAGATCTCCGCCTGTCGGTGAAAACAACAACCAAGTCTGACGCCTTCACTGAAATACACTCGTATACAGACGTAGTTTAAAGTCAAGGTCACAAACAGGATGTTGTTCTTTCAGTTTTCACACTTCAGTCTTTTGCAGGAGATCCCCATTGTGTATCACATAGCAAAATTTTTAACTTGCATCGAGGCAACAACTGTGTCACAACTTTGTGTTATTGAAAACTTCAGGCTGCTGCCATAGCTGCTGAGCCAGAGGCCAACAGCCCCAGCTGTGTGCGCTGGGAGGCTCAAGGTCCAAGGCCAAGGGTGTTGTTAAATTGAAGACAACTTCACAGGCCAAACATATGACACTATATTACAACAATGCTCTCATGATATCTCTGCTTGTTGAGCAGCTTCGATGGCTGAGGGTCAGTATCCGAGCAGATGAAGCGCAGCAGGCTGGAAGCACTAACAGCCACACACGAAGCCTTTGCTCAGCTCCTTTCACGTGGCGGGTCTCATCGGCTGGCGCACTAACGCTGTGATTACAGATCTCTCAGTGCTAATACAGCCGGGGCCCTGCTGGGACTCTCGGCTCCCCCAGCTCGCAGACAAACAGAGCTCTCTCAGAGGGCAAGAGGCTCGACACTCTCCTGAACCCACAACACCACCAACCCCTGCAACACAACTCCAACTGCTGGATGCTCACAGTAGTACTGGGTCTTATTACTACGACACAAATATCCCCCAGACACTGCAAAAATAATAAAAAATAGGCTTGAAATGGTATACATTTGTTATATTGGCTACTTAAAGAACATTTAAAAAGGATACATTCACCCAATTCAAGTGTAAAGAGACCACAGGGAGAGCAGATAAATTAGTAACTGCAAACAATCAGTTCTTCAATAGAAAGTTCCACTGAAAACTGATGGCGAGGGACATGTCGATGTAGGTTGTTTTAAATCATAGATTTCATTCCCTTCCACTGATACGGATCCTAAAACGTGATCAAATGAAACCACAACTTTCTGCCGGTTGCATGGGGACAAAAACAGGATCAGACCTGCAACCAAAAATAAAAAATATTCCCTGCTGCATAAAGGAGGAAACACCAGCAGATCCAGGAGATTAGATTATATCTTGTTCCTTCACATTACATATTCCACTGATCAAATTTAACATGCATTGACTAATTCAGTTAATTTGACTAATTTAATTCAGGGATCCAGACTAACTTTTTCCATTGATATCACTGGTGCCTCACATCACATGACCACAGAGAACATAGGTTCCTGTTTCGATGCGTGATAGGAAGCTTTGAACCACGTCTTACTGTTGTTGCCCAACTTCAATTATATATATTCACAAGACTGAAGTGTCATGAACGTTAAAAAAAGCATTTTGTGACAAAGTTGTGACTTTTGGAAAAACTGTTCCATTTTCTGTTTCACAACAAATAAATGAATTGAGCAGATAAGTGACAGATGAATACGTTTTATTTGTAGCAAAAAAAAAAAAAAAAAAAAAGATCACAACAAACATCAAGGTACTTGTGGTAAAAATCTAAATCTTACAGTATATGAGAGAGAGAGAGAGAGAGAGAGAGAGAGAGAGAGAGAGATTAGGATTAGAGGGTGAGAAAGCGAAGGTGGTGGTGGGATGGGATGGTAGGGTGGTTGGGGGTTAGGGTTAGGGTGGGGGTAGAGGGTTAGGGTGGGGGTGGGGGCAGCTTCTTCAAGGCTTCACTCCTTCCTCCTCAGCTGCTGATGCACAGCCTCATGGGATCAAGGCCAAAAGAAGGACGGAGAGGAAGAAGCCGATGGTGAGAGCCACGACCTGGAGCACGTCCTTCCACAAACGACGAGATGGATCTTTCCTTGCCATTGCAGCCAGGAGCTCATTGACTTTAGTCTGCAAAGACTGGACGATGGCTGTGTCCACTACTGGGTCCTGTAGTAAAATCACAGACTCCAGCAGACGCCGTCCACCGAACGTCTTCTCCAGCTCCTTTAAGACAGCCTTGCTGACCTTTTTGATGTGTTTGACGTCTGGACAGACGCCTCTTGTGTTCGTGAGACCCACCATCGTCTGATCAACCAGGCGTTTGATGTGGGCGACCCACTCTTCCTGGCTGCAGCCGTCAAGAGCGTGACATTTCATCAACACTTTTACCGCCAGCAGGGAAACGAACAACCGCAGCTGGTCCTCAGGTTCTGCCTCACATGCACCTTCTTGTGGTCTCTGGTGGATCTCAGTGTCCTCTCCACACTCAGGTGTAGCCTCCGATACTGGACTTTCTTGTGGTCTCTGGTGGATCTCAGAGTCCTCTCCACACTCAGGTGTAGCCTCAGACAGGATGGTCATTTCAGTTTGGTCCATGGCTGCAGTGGTTTGCGTTCTCACAGATGTGAAGTGTTTCCAGAAGTTTCCAGTTTAGTTTGTGTAAGACCTGATTCTAATCCTGAACCTGACTATGAGTCATAAAGTAGATTCTAGATTGCGGAATGTCAAACACACACAATGAAAATGACTAGAGCTGTGTTGGATATTGTTTGTTGCGTACTTGTTGCTGTGGTAGAGTGGGCCGTCCGCTAATGAGGTTGATGGCGCAATTCCTGGTTCCTCCTTCAGTCTGCATATTAAAGTGTCCTTTGCCAGGAAACTGAACTCCAAATATCCCCTGATGGCTGTTCTGTCAGAGGATCAGTGTGAATGTATGAATGTGTGTGTGAATGGGTGAATGTGGCTTTGAGTCGCTCAGTCAGACTAGAAAAGCACGATATAAGTGCAGTTCATCGACTGTCACATCTTAAAAGGTTTTGGTCATATCCTCTTTGTCTTCTGTGTTGTGGTTCTAGGCCAGTGGACTTTTTATTTTTTACTCATCGGTTGTTTTCAACTACATGTTTTAACCAGATAAAAGATTTGTCATTGAACGTCTGGATCTTCAGTTATCAGATAAAAATGACAAAAAAAGTTAGCGCTAGCTCTCAGTGGCTCCCTGACATCCTGTGTCTGCTCTGAAACTGTTTTCTTTAGTGTTTCTACAGGTTTGAATCCACTGGTGTGTTTCTTATGCAGAGGAGAAGACCTCTCTTTCATAATTCAGCTGCCAGTAAAAAGCTCCTGAACGTCTGGATCATTATCAGGGAAACGATCAAAACAAAGGTTAGCAGCAGCCTCAGCTCTCAGACATCCCTGACGTCCTGTGTCCTCCGTACAGTGTCGGCAAAACACTGACTTTAAATGCAAGTGCTTTATTCAGCGTTATAGTCACCCAGTCTGTTTGATTTTGGAGGGAACCTTTGTGGAGAGTTCGGCTTCCAGGTTATAGCCTATGGACCACGGACGAGCACCAAAACCATCTAATGACCATCATGCACTTGCGCAAATGCCACCATGTGAAAACTTAAGCCTCATGCGCTCAAACAAAGGCCACATATGCAACAATTTTAATCACAGTCTGAAGCCCCGATTTGTCGCTTCAATGACCATGGATTGCCCACAGCATTAACAAATGTCTGCTCCAGACTGATGGTGGCCTGTAATCAGCACAACAAGTCATCCACCAGGACAGAGAAGAAACTGAACCTTTGAACAGAGTCAACAGAAATGTTTGGTCTCTTTTTATTTCTTTTTTCAACTCGGTTCAGGCCATAAAGTGAGTTTTTATGCAATGTGAAAGTCAAAGCACAGTCTATTGACATATCATGCCCCTGGCAGATATATTATGGTCATTTACAACCATGAGGCAATAAAAAAAAAAAAAAAAAAAAAAAAAAATCTTATTAACTGCTCCCTTCAGGGTTTTTATTATGATGAAGCATTCAAGGGGAATTTTAAGGACAACAATCTGTAGCTGGAACATAATGGGACAAATATGGCAACTGAACTGAACAAAAGACAAAAACTAATTTTCCAAAAGTTTCCACGAGCTCTTGACCAACTGATCATCGACCATGTCAAATATCAATTCAAATCTATTGGTTAAAAAAAAAAAAAAAAAAAAATGTCTGCTTTTAAACTTATTTTTATACCATAGTAAAAAACTGTGCTTCCCAGCACAGTTTTTTTTTAAAGGGGCTATGTTTAAGGCTTTCTTTGCTCCTGAACGCGGTTTCTTGCCATAACCAGTCGGTGGAGGTCGCTCACCAAGAGCTTCAGCCAATGTTGCGTTTACAAGACAAGAGGTTAGAATATGCTACGTCAGAGCTACGTCTTCATCCTCAAGATAAACTGAGATGCTACAATGCTAGCTGGTTCGCATGCTAACTTCAGTGGGAAAAACAATGGTGTTGCTTTCAACTTCTGGAGTAAAGAAACGAAGACTGGTACTGAACTAATAACATCCTCTTGAGACTGAACTGAACAGCTGTTAATGCCAACATTTGGAAAAAAAAAACTTACATATAGCACCTTTAAAGTTGTATATAGTATAAAGTGGGGTACTGTCAGGTAAATGTACCAACATGGAAAAACAGCACTGCAGCATAACATTTGATAAAACTATTTCCTACAACATAAACGATAACTGCTATGTTATCAGATAAAGAATAAGTCAGAAGCTGCTTGTGCTTCCCCTTATCAGATCTGCATTGACAAAAGCAGAGCCTCGAATTCACAATGATGCTCAACAGCAGCTCCTTTTCATGCAAACAGTCTCCTTGCAGCCGAGCCAAGTGGTCTGTAAACGGGAAAGTGGCACAGCAGCACGAGAGCAGAGCAAACACGATGCCTCATTCAAAAGGCGACAACGGTGCCGTTCAGTGGCAAAGGCTGTAGGGTAAAAGAGCACGCTCAGACAGAATGTAAATGCTACAAAGACAAAAGGGTTCTCCCCCCAGACTGTCTGGGTAGACGTGCAAAAGCTGCTGAGATGAGATTTTAAATCAATTAAGGAAATATTCAGGGGGGGGAAACTGCACTTTTATTGTTGTATCCCCACGCAACTCAGCAGCAGACATGATTCTGCACATGCCAGCAAAAAGAAATTTACCTTGATATCAAAATAATTTGCTGGGGTCTTTCTAATGTTTACAGCACGTTACCCTTTGTGATGCATGATATTTAGGATGATGAATACGAGTGTCCTGAGGTGAAGAGCCGCCAGATGTTTTAATCAACAATAAATATGCTATCCTCTCCTGCTAATGTTACCGTGCAAAAACATCCGAGAGATATATCGACATTAAATGATTAAAAAGTCACCAAGCAGCAGCCGTGGAGGAGAGTTGAGGGCCAAACATTGCTGGCAGGCAACAAATCAACAAAGGCGATGTAGCCAAAATGCGCTCATGAAGCTATAAGCCAGTCAATAAATATTTCATAAATTACTAGCAGTGGCTATTTTCCCAGTTACTGTGTGTGCTTGTCCTACCTCGGTGTGTTACAGCTGCACTGAGATTAGTGTTTCCTGTACAAAAGTGTCCTTTCATCAGCCTGAAAATGCATCACGTCTCTGCTGAGACCCTGTGGAATCACCACATCTGAACAAACCAAATTCTGCCCTTTAAAGTTGAGCTGCTGAGTTTAGTCTACTGATGCCACTTTATAAGATTTCTCCGGTAGCTCAGTGGCCTTTTCTGTGCAGCTGTGAGCAAATCCATCTTGACTCCAGGTACCTGAGGAAAAGCATGGAGCAGATTTCTGTGCCTCTGCATCAGTAAGCTGAAAAAAGGAACAAATCTGTAGCACCGCTGTGGGGACCATTAGTCTCTGCAGAGGGCAGGACGGCCGGTCGCTCAGTGGGGCCTTTAGTAAAGCGAGGTCAGCCTTCAAACAAGTTCCAGACATCGCCTAAAGGCGGTTCTGGACTAATATACTGCACAACCGACGACGACAACAACAACAACGACAGGCACGACAAAGCAGAGCGCTGTGAGACTAAATACCAAAACCATGTTAATGTAACACCAGGATAAATGCATCAGTGTTCAAAATTTAATCAGCAGAATTTCTGTGGGCCAAGAATTTACCTGGACTTGATTTGATTATGGTTTTTATTTGCGCATTCATTGTTTATCAAGAAAAAAATCTATAAATATTAGCCTGTTCCCGTTTGCCAGCTGTGAGGACCAGCTGCTTCTCCCTTCAATCTTTGAATTTTAACTTTCTGTGGGACAAAACAAACACTGGAAATGTGACCTCAGACTGTGGGAAGTTGGAAAATAATCAACAGATTCACTGACAATGATAAAATATTTGTTGGAGCAATGAGAAAAGAGATTAGTGCTCCTCTTTTCTACAGAACTAATGACTAATAAATTAATTACCCATGATACATTGCTTGTAATGAGCAAGAAAAGGTCAGGAAACAAATTTATGCTTGCAGTGAGAACAAGTTAATTTCTTTAAACCAGTCATGATGTCTGGGTGTCTGACTCTGAGTAGATGACAGTCTGGGAACAGTTTACACAGCGCTGATGAAGATGATGATGATGATGGTGGTGTTTATCTCACAGCCTGATCCAAACTCTTCACAACACAGATTCAAACACTCTGTAGATGCAATTAAACCCCGTTCCCAGTCCCTTCGTTAGCTGGGACAGAGTTGCACATTAATGGCATTACAAATTGGGGGAGTCACAGTTGGAGCCTGGACATGAGCGCGTGAGAGACTTATGTTGGCTGTAAGTGACACGGACAAGGCATTTATTCAGCACCTCATCCCACTGCTAAAGCAAACTGGCTCATAACCCAGATCTTCATAAAAAAAACAAATTCATCTCTGCGAAATGCTCCATCTCATACTAATAAAAAAAAAAAAAAAAAAAAAAAAAAAAATTCTGTCGCTTGTCTGAGGGGCTCTTTGTGTCAAAAAGCATAAAGCCGGCTTTTGTTGCGATGATCTGATCAGAGGGTGAATTTCAGATGTTGCTCAGCCTTATGGTAACATAAACAGTTACAGGCTACATGTCATAGTAAACCAGAGAACATTTGCATTTCACAAATATTTATAAGTGGCTGTTTTACTGTCTTTGATTTCATGAGCGGCGACAGTATAAAGCAGTGGACTGTTCACTTCAGCAGCTCTGGTTTTTAACAGCGATGGATTTTCCCCAGACAGAAAACTGGACCATTAACAAGCACTGGACTGATACAGGGGAAATGTTAGTCAGAGTTAGGCACAATTTTATATATATATATATATATATATATATATATATACGCCCCCCCCCTCACAAATCATCAGGACATAAGGGAAAATGCTTGTTTGGTACAAGGACCAACAAAAAAATGCATCAATTTGTTGCACCATTTTAAAATTGTTGAGGAAAATAAAATGAAAATTACTCATTTCACCTGAAATGGTATCGCACATGGCAACCGCAAATATTTGGCAAAACAATTGCAATTTTTCTTTTTTTCTCTCTCATATCTTTCAGCCCTAATTCTTTCATATGATTAAAAAAAAAAAAAAAAAAAAAGCTGCGACAGACCTGCTTTGAAAACAACCATGAACCCGTGTGATATTTCATTCTTCTTCTATCTCGCCTTATTTCCTGTCATCTCTACTTTCAGCTCTCTCTCTCTCTCTCTCTCTCTCTCTCTCTCTCTGGACTGTAGATTGTCTGCAGTCAAAGGCAAACTCAGTTTTCTAAATGTCATTTTTCAACACTGTAAACACAACAAACAAGCTCCACTGTATTGGGACGAAAGGAGGAAATCTCAAAGATGGATGTCTCTCATCGGCAAATAAGACCAGAGCGATCTGCATGGCTGGACATCACCAGAGGCAAGACAAAGAAAAAAATCTGCTTCTGGCTTTGTTTGCTTCAAACTGGCCATTTAAAACAAAGGCAATGAAGTCTGGTTTTGTTTAGTTGAAGAGCTTTGTCTGATGTAAGAAGGACATTAAAACACAGATCTTTCTACCGCGCTTCAATTTGATCATTTTAATGTGATTTTGGAAACATTTATTAATTATAATGAGATCTACACACTGGGATTCAAATATAAATCTGAAGTTTTTGCCATAAACCAACAACAAAACACACCAGTCTGTTTTTGTAGCCCCCTTTCCTCATGTTGGTTTTGGCCCTCATGGCTCTCGGGACTCCATCTTGGCACGACCCTGCCACAGAAAGCTGCTTTTACCAGCACTCAGCCAGCCTTGTATGGCAGCATTGTCTGTATGCTAAACACAGCCTCAGACCACAGGCTCTCCCTGGAAAACTATCGGCCCTTTGACCGGCCTAACAAAACAACACAACCCTGAACCCGGGCAAATGTGGGATCACAGAGCAGCAAGTTCACCGTTCCATTTAGTGAAGATTAGCCTGACGGGGTGAGGCAGCTACAACAGGACTGATAAATGCCGCTCACTGTGTCAGGGCCGTTTGAGCTGATAAACATGATACTGTTAGGTCAGCGGCCTGCTGAGTTATTAGTGAAGCCCCCCCCCCCCCCCCCTTTATACAAAGATCCCAACATGCTGCTATAATAAGACCCCTCAAATTTGTTGCTACACTTGCTAATCGGCGCCACAAATACCAGTCAGATAAACTAATTATTAATATTTTAGTAATCTACAGCACCGGTGAACTAGCGGATCTAAAATGCAACAGTAAAATAATAAAAAACCAAAAACGTACGTATGCACAAGCAATGCATAACCACATTTAAATTTAAACTCCTGTTCTGTTTTAGTTTATTTTATACAGGAGACCTGATATGCACACGCTCAGATGCAAATAAGGCTACAGCTAACAAGTTACAGTCACTATCATCTCATTCAATTCAAATTATCCCACAAAAAAAAAAAAAAAAAGAAAGGTGATTAATGTTTCACAGAGCAAAGTGATGTTTCAAATAGTTTGTTTAACCAGAGACTGACGGACAAACCACACAGACTAAAGTTCAAATTACAGAACCTGAAACACAGAAACACATCCACACAATGGAGATGGAACCTGAGACGACCTCTGTTCTCAGACA
>CM076661.1:3094072-3096572 GCA_038496675.1 Rachycentron canadum | reverse complement strand
TCACAAAGCTGTAACAAGATCAGCCTGTTTGCAACCAAAAAAGGAAGCAGAATTACTTAACATCACTACATGAGCTCAAAGTTGACTCAACCAGGGACGTTTTTTTATTAATGCTTATTCATACCATCATGATAGGATCTGTAGGACAATCCTAAATATACACCAATAGTCTCATCATCATTGATTTTGTCTAAAGAAAGTGTCATCAGGTAACACACTGGCACTTTAATGGGCTCAGAGATAAAGATGTGCACCACTGTTTGTCTCAATGCTCTTTACTGACGTTTGACACTTGCAGCGTCACAAACCTTTGTTTAAAGCAGGGTGAGTCCAATCAGAGAGAGAGAGAGAGAGAGAGAGAGAACTTAGATGTTGTCAGAAAGGGAGTGAGAGAGCAGATGTGTAATTTTTTTTTGGTTTTATCAGGTGATCGCCTTCCTCCCACATCTTTCCAAGAGGTCCGCCTCCACTTACCTACATGGCTCAGCTGTAAAAACAACAATTTCACTATGACCTCATGCAAACTTTTCCCATACTTTGACCCTGAGCCGCTGTTAGAAAACTACCTCGCTGACAGTGGGTCAAACACCACCTGGGTCCTTTGGTTCAAACAGTCGGACGACACAGTCACAGTCTTACCCACAGGCCTGAATAATAACAGCAGCAACAACAGAAACCAGTCGGTTTGGACCGTACCTCCATCAACACTCCCCGCTGAGACCTCCAGCAGCGACCACCTCTGTTTTTGTTCAGCGGGGGGGGGGGGGACGCTGCCAGCTCTTCGTCCCCACAAACACAACCACACCTCACCATGTGTCCAGGCCACTGGAAAGTGAAAACCTGACCGAGTGGTTGGACCGATACATACAAACCGATCAGCTGATTAATCAACTGATGCATAAATAGAACAAACATACTCAGATTGCTGTTTGAGGTCATTTTAAATTGAACACCATTGGCTTTAAAGCTGCTGGAACAACTGGATCCCATTTTCTTGGCCTTAAATGCTCCTTCTTAAGGTTTTCTGACACCTGGTCATTAAGACAAGGAAGTTCACCTACAGCACAAATGAGGATAACCATTCTTGGTGGCAGCCTGGGGGCAGTTACAGTCAAACAATGCAGGCTGAGATGGTTCCACTGTGGAGAGACTGTGAGCCTCCTGCTCCTCTTCATCATTCAGATCACACACTCGCACTAATCCGCATCTCCACAAACATGTAGTGCACCTGAACCGGGACAGCGGGGTCCTGGTGGTAACAGAGGTAACAGTGGTAACAGTAGTAACAGTAGTAACAGTGGTAACAGTAGTAACAGTAGTAACAGTAGTAGTAGTAGTGAACCGGTATCTGCTCCAGGTGCTGCTCGGCACCTCCACACCTGCAACCCCGGGCTCCCAGTTTGCACAAAGCAAAGCAAGACGCTGGCGCCTCGTGGAGCAATATGAGTGATTGAAAGAGAGAGAGAGAGAGGGAAAAAAAAAAAAAAGCTGCTTTATTCTGATGTGTGTTCACTGTACCTGAATCGCCCTCCGCAGTGCTGGCATTGGTCCCCAACCCAGCCGGGGAAGCACACACAGTTGCCCGTGGCGGTGTTGCACTGTCCGTTCATGCACGGTTTGTCGCATTCCTTCGCCTCGGTGGAGGCGGGCAGCCCGGAGAGCAGGCCGATGACCGACAGCAGGAGCGCGGTTGTCAGCATCAGCAGGCTCCGGTCCCGGCCCCGGCCGGAGCCGGAGCCGGAGCCCGAGCCCGAGCCCGAGCAGGCCCGCCGCGTCGCCCCGTGCATTCTCTCACAAAAGATGGCTGCTTTACACGGACCCGACCCGACGAGCTCCCCGCGGCTGTGGTCCCGTTCGTCGGCCTGAGATACGGTTTCCCCCGGAGGTAACGCTTTGTGCCTTCGTCGAGGCTCCTCTTCGCTGGGTCCTCGGTTTACGTCTTTCCAGCGGTTCTGTTTCCAGGCGCCGCACCGAGCCGCATATTGACATCCAGAAGTGACGTTATGAGACCGGAAATGCGCAACCGGGAGGGGGGGGGGGGCGCGCAGGGATTTAAACTTTTATTTTGAAACAGAGGGAACAAACCCCGCCCCTCTGTTTATCATATTTCCCCCCGGATTGTTTCTCTCCACTGGGATGTTTGTGACCTTATACACTGGCTTTCAACTATCTACTGATCTTTTTCTATTTTATATAAATACAGCTAAAAGTGTTTATGAAGCAGTAAAACTTCATCTCCCATGATCCCATGCGCCTTTGACATGACACTTTATGTCATATTTTTATTTTTTTTTTAATGTTGAACACACTGAAAAGTCCATTGCTGATCAAATAATAGACTTTTTAACATAATATTAACATAAGATTAATATTTATTTAAAAACAAATTAATTTACAAAAGAAGAAATCAGTTGTCTTTCTCTATAAATATATTAAGTAAATAGTAAATAGTCTTTATTTACATCACACAGGGGATGTCAATTATATATATATATATATA
>CM076661.1:3063578-3089126 GCA_038496675.1 Rachycentron canadum | reverse complement strand
TAGATAGATAGATAGATAGATAGATAGATAGATAGATAGATAGATAGATAGATAGATAGATAGATAGATAGATAGATAGATAGATAGATAGATAGATAGTCCTTATAAGGTCTTGTGATGTGTTTGCGAGCAGGACTGTTAGAGTTAAATGTAATTCTCTTCAGGTTCTTAACAGTCTTGTCTTATATGATTTTTATTATGTGTTGTTTTATTTATTTCTTGATTTTGTATCAGTGTCTGATACTTAGAAAAATAGGATTCAGTCTGTTCTGTGTACGTCTATTAAACTAATATATTTCTGAGTGTTGCATGTAAAATAAACAATAGATAACCTGAAAGCCTTGTTGTGTTTGGTTGTTGGCCGAATGATGATCACGTGCCCAACACACCCACAGACGACACACCAAGGACACAAAACTGTACAAACGGTATAGAACAGTTTATTAAATTTAGACTTGTAAGAAGTCATCATATTCCAACGCGCTCCATCGCATGAAGCGCATTCATAATAACACCAACCCAAAAAGGATTGATCACAGCATCAAAACATAAATAAAGCAAAATAAACATATTTACAATTCACCAAGGACGGAGAATGGGTTTGTGCACAAGAACACAGAACTACATGTCCAGACAGAGGCATCAGAGATTGAGAAGAGGATCTGATTTTTCACTTGAACTATGCTCAGGAAAAAAGTACCTGGACCGCAGAGGTGGAAGGTGAATACAGTTCAACAAAGTATGAAAAACCTACTATATCGTGACATTTTCTTGGTTTAAGTGAAAAGAACAAATTCTCTAGAACCCCCGATAATACACTATTGTCAGTAATGCTGTTTTCAGTTAACGGTATAGATTAAGACGCTGTTTACTACAGTAGGTGAGTTCAGTTGTGAAGCTTTTCTGCTTTTCTGCTGTTGTAAAAAGTCTTTCTATCACAATTGGCTCAGGGATTTAATTAAAGGACAAAGAACTTTCCAAATCATTTCATCTTATTATATGGGAGAGAATAATTTACTGTGAATCCATTATTGAATTCATTTGAAATATCAAATGTAAATTCTATAAAAGGTGTCACATTGTCAAGAGAGGACTTAACAGTACACACTGTCCTTCATAAACCTGTTGAAAAATTCACATTTTTCCTTCCCAAAACTCTCCCGTTCCCTCCTTTTTATGGTGGGAGTACAGTGTGTTTCGAAACACAGAAGAGAGAAGTGGTAATTGGTATGACTCATCTTCAGTGGGCTGAGTGAATGGATGAACGAACATCAGTTTGACTTGTATCAGACACAGTCAAAGACTTTACAGTAATCAAAAAACCCTGCAGAATAATCAAAAACTTTGCTTATTTAAAATAAAAAAAAGAGAGAGAAAAGATCCTTAGAAAAGTACAATCATTGAAAGCACATTACAATTAGCAGTTTGAGTGTGTGTAGTTACAAACAGGTCATGTACTCTCCCAGCACTTCTTATGTACATAAAACAATGCTTATGAGGATCATATGACCAGCATCAGGTCCAGTTCCCCACTAGACAGGCTAGGGGGGGATAAAACAGTATCACCTTCTGCACTAAATGCTATTTCCCCTGCATCATGGGAGAGCTGCAGACCTCAGTACTGAGTGCTTCACCAGGAACACCAGCTGGATGGGGTTGGAGCACAGTAGCACAATTGCAAAGAAAAAATGTGAGGTGAGTTATCAATTACAGAACAGTACACTTAACTGACTTTCAAATGGCACTCTGGTCCTGCGGGTTCTCCTCTGGTGCTCAAAGCAGGGCAACCCCCCTCCACTTGGTACCCCAGATATGTGAAAACACTGAGAATAATTTCAAACAGCTATAGGAGGTGACCATCATCATCTGTCTCTGGAGGTCACACTGTAACATTCAGATATCCGTTAATGGCAGGGATCGTCTCCTCTGTTCCCTCTCCCACAGTATATCACACTATCTTACAACTGTCTCATGAAAAAGCCATTTACAAGCAATGGCGCCTTACAATATGTACAGGATTGATCAAATTTATCTTCTGAATTAACAAAGAAAAAGATATAAACAGGTTTGTACAGAGAGAGCAAAGAGGAGGTGTTGGAAAATGATTGAGCACCTCCGAATTGTTGTGTAAATTTACACACAGAAAAACTGTGTCCAAGTACTGGCTTTAAGATAACAAACTCACACTCACCCCTTCACTTTCCTATCAGATACATGCAAAAAAGACATGAGCCTGAGGCTCAGCATTCATCCAGAGGGGGCTGCAGGCCCCTTTCTAAAGGCAAATCATATCTGGACTCATAAACTCTTCTCTACGCAATACATCACCTTCTCTCATTAAAAAAAACACATAGGAAAAAAGATGGTCTTTTTTTTTGGTCTCCCAAATCAGGCATATTGGGTGTCAGAACACCACTTAGTGCTCATACCAGTGATCAGTCACTAGTAGATAGGATGATCAAGCATCAAAGGCCCCTTTGGAGTGTCCTCTTGGTTTTCATACCTGAGGTGTAGCGTGAGTGAGTGAACACTGGCTGAATGTTGAGAGCAAGCAGCGTGTTGTGACCAGACCGGAATCAAATCATATCTACAATAGTTCTTATGTCTGTCAGTCATCTCAAGAGTACCACATGATGTTTGCCACATTAGAGTGAAGAGAGTGCCAGTTGTTTGAGACAATCACAAGTAAATATTTCTAAATCAATTAGGTATAATGTTCAGTGGTAACAGCTTAGTCTGTGCTGAGCTGACTGGCTGCAGTAAACACTGCCCATCTGGTACTCAGAGCCATTTAAAATAAACACTAAGAATTATTTGCAAGTACCACTTGAGCCAAGTCTGGTCGTGAACATTACAGAACAGCTGTCGCTTTTAAAATATTCTTCATTTTAAATATTCACACTCGTAAGTATGATTAAAATTGGGAATTTGGGCAGCATAATGTTGTGCGAATATGTAAAGCCATGTGTATTCTCCAACGAGGGTAACCGTGCAAGACTTTGTCTTGCTACTCTAAAGCCACTGAGATAACTTTCCACACATTCAAAGTACTTGGCTTCTAAAGTGATTCTGTCTGAGGCAGTGTGTGATGGCAGGGGGCTGAGGTGTTTCTCTTGGGCAGCAGACCAGCAGGGGAATGACAGGGAAACAGTAGGGTAGGGGTAGGGACTGGGGTTATATATTGCGTCACGGGATCTTTAGTTAGTCGATGTCTGGCGTGAGGGGCGGCCCATAGATGAGGCGCTGTAGGTGCGGGAGCGCTGCCTCACAGCCAGTCGGCAGGGCAGCTCCAGCTCCTGGAAGAGGGGAGTCCCTGTGATCTCGGCTGCTTCAGGACGCTCATTGGGGCTCAGCGACAGCATGCTGCGCACCATGCTAAGCTACACACACAGAGAAAGCATACAGCACAATGAGGTCTTTGTGAGCAGTTGTGCTACAGCTAACATAAATTACTCTCACTTATTTGCTTTTACTTGAGGCTCAAGGAACAGAGCAGAACCAGAGCTAATCGTAAATATAAACAACTAATTTACAGACACAAATCATAACACATGAAGCCACAGGCACACACAGATGGTGTACATAAAGACACAAAGGGACATCATCACCCACACCCACACAGGACATCCTAAAATAGAACAACATACAGTTTGTAAAGAGGGACACTGGGATAGCAGGGAGAGGGTATTTCCAGTGTTGGAGATCACAGATTATGTGATGGGATTATGTTAATCTAATTACAAAGTAAACAGGTAAACATGGTTGTGTAAATAACCCAGCAACAGCAGTGCTCCTGTGTCTGGTGTGGTCATAAAACAGATATCTAACTGACTATTTGAGCATATGAATAATTTAATTCTAATAAGATAAATTCTTATTAATAATAAATTAATAATTTTTGAGAGAAGAATGAATCCAGTTAAATTTCAGTGATGTATATCATGTTAAGTGATGATATTTGCATATTTAACTGTATATTGTGTTGATTTGAATGAAAAATGAACTAACTACGCCTCCTAATTGGATTATCTCCGCAGGGTTTAACTCACCAAGTGGATTATGTTGGTGACTGGACATTTAAATCTGTGGCAGACTACAATATGAGAGCGAACTCTGCCACCTGTGCATGTGTTCCACATTTCCAACAGTTTGTTCCCAGCCACAAAAAAATAAATCTTTTCTTGATTTGGGTGTAGTTTGTGTTCCCAACCACTAGGTGGCAGCAGGAGGCCACTCACCTCCTGAACGTTGTTTTTGGAGAAGACCTCTGGGAACCTCAGCGCTCTCACCTCTGTCAGCGTCTGAGGGAAAAAAACAACAGATGTAAACACCTGTGAGTGAAGCTGTGCTAACAGCTAATCAGGCCCTTTGTTACTGAGACAAAGACTTCCTCGTCAATAACACACGGGTGAAGAAAATCTGTTTAAACTGACAATAATGATCATTCAAATGGTAATGACGATCATGTTACAGTTTCCCTAACACAGTTTTCAGACACAATAAAATAATTGAGGGAATAAAATTAATTGTCTCATTATAAACACACAAATAACAGCAGTGAAGCCAAAAATTAGATCTTATAATTTCAATTAAATCTAACTTTACATTGAGATGATTAATATCATCTGACTTTAACAGGTCAGGTTGGATAATAATTACTAATGACAAGAAAAACAAATAATCTTAATCTATAATATTAATTTATAATCTTGACAACACAGTCAAATCCAGTCTAAATTGACTATAATCACCATGTGTTTGGCTTTAAGTGCTCGGTCATAGGGTAATATACTAAAGTGCAACAAACCTTTTGGAAATCAAAAGGAAGAGAGAAATGAAAATTAAGAGATGATTATGTTGCCATGTGTTTGCTGACTCACCCGCACTCTCTCCATCTGGGTCCTGAAGGGATACAGCAGCTCAAACAGAATCAGACCCAGAGAGTAAATGTCCACTTTATGTGAATACGAGTTTCCAGAAAGCTTCCAGGACAAAAAGGAAAGGATGGTGTTAGACATGAAGTCGGTTTTACAGGTATCAGAATAACTTCACTGCCGTAAAAATCGAATCTTTCCGTAGCCTCCTTTTTAAAATCATAGTCTCGCGTTTCCTTACCTGCTCTGGGCTCATGTAGAGCTTTGTGCCGACCTGGCCCGTGTGCCGGGTCAGGAGCGGTGCAGGCGTCAGGGCGCTCGGCTCATCGTCGTCCTCCTCCTGGTCCATGGCTGTGACCAGGCCGAAGTCGCCCACCTTCACCACGTCGTCCATGGTGAAGAAGATGTTGGAGGGCTGGAGTACGGATGGTGAGAGGTGATGCAAGATGTCTCAAATAAATTAAGGCAGTGAGGATTACTAATGCATGCACCTGTTGACTCTGTCAGCTGGTTTTCCACTTCACATACATAAGCACAGAAAATCACTTACTACAGTGATTAAACCAAAACCAGGCAGCGAGATGTACATTTTCAACAGTGTTTAACAAGTGTTTTCAAAGCAGATTTAAATAAATGTTATAGGGTACATGTCTTCAAAAAAGGCATTTCACATTCACCTTTTAACTTCTCATTTGTATAAAAAAATATATATATATTTTGAGCAAAAATCAAGCACTTGCGGCTTTAAAGTGCAGCTACAGAGTCAAAACATAAGCATCAGGACTGTTTGTCTCTTGTTTCAGATTCACTGTTTTAGTATCAGATACATCACAGTGGACTGTGTGCACAGGTGCATGCTCACCTTGAGGTCCCTGTGCATGAGCCCCTTGCTGTGCAGGAAGTCGACAGCCTCTGCGATCTGGAGGAAGATGTCCAGACACTGGTTGTGCTCCCTCTGCTCGGAGAGGCAGCGCTGAGCCATCCAGTCCTTCAGGTTCTCCTTCCGACAGAGCTGCATCTGGATGTACAGGTACACCTGGGGATGGGAAAAGACAGTTTGAGTTCATATCGATGTGTATTTGACACTGAAAAGAAACATGTCACTGTAGTTGTTAGCAGAAAAAAGAGGAAAAGAAAATACATATAACTTAATATGAAAACAGTATGAATTTATATTTCAGCAGTAGTTTTCCATGGAAATACTGCTGTTATGACCAGAAGGTAAAGGTATCATTATTGGTAAAAAGGCTGAGATTAATCATAAAGAATAGATTCATGTTATTCTCATTATTTTGCACAAATGGAGGAGTTAATATTAGTAAAGTTCAAAGTAAACAAATAGTTTACCTATACCTAACTAAATACCTAACGCTGTGATGCCTGTAATAACAACTGTGTGACTGACTGACTGACCTTGGGAGACGGTTGGACTCGCTGGGTTGGAGGAGTCATTGGGAGAGCCAAGGTAAGTGAGGTTGGCCGGGGGGGAGAGGAGCAACAGGTAGGGGCAGATTCCTGCCGCCTTGTGTGCGAGGAAGACGAGCTGTTCTTCTCAGTCACCGTGCCAGGACTGGCTGCACCAGAGGCCGAATCGGTGTCTGCCTCTGCGTCTCGGTCGCAGCCCGAGTCCTCGAACACTATGTCGAAAGAAGAGGAGGTGCAGTCGCTGGGGCCACGTGGGGGGCACAACTCGAAGGAGTGTGGGGTGTCTGAGATGTCGGGGTCCGCCTGGCTGTCCCTCTCAGACATCAGGCTGTCGTGGCCCAGGAGCGGGTGGAAGGACAGGTCCCCGTCATCAACGCTGAAACCTACAGATCCACCGGCACTGCTGGAGAGCAAGGCTCGTGGATCAGTGGAGGTCTCCAGAACGTCTCCCTCGGGTCCACAGACAGGAGAGACAGAGCTGGACACTGGAACTTTTACTGACAGCGCCTCCATGTGGTCGAGGAAGCTCATTGGCCAGTCAGTGGTACTGAGAGAAAAAGCAGTGTTGTTGTTGCCAATCTACTACAACTACTACATAATATTTAATAACAATAATACACACAACAGCAGTATTGACTGAGTATTGAGCTAAACACAGCGGGCTGCTGCAAATACACTTAACAGTAATGAGCATTTTGTATTTCATGACATTTTAACATCTGCCTCAACCAGTGAGTTAACTGAGCTGAGTGATGTCAAATCTGTTGTGTACTAAATGTCAGAAATGTAATTACTTCATGTCCTTATTTTCAGAGTAAAGACTTAAATTTCTTTGCATGGATGTCATTGCAGGAAAACTGACTCCCTGAAGACTTAGTGTGGTGTTCAACCTGCCTAGCAGCACAGGATAATAGGATAAAAAAAAAAAAAAAAACAGGGCTCACCTCGCGTCTTTCAGCCACCTCTTGTCCATCTCCTCCTGCCAGCCCTCGGGGGGGCTCTCCTGCCAGGCGTTGAAGTAACGGATAATCCCAGGGTGCTCCAGCTTGGCCAGGGCCTTCACCTCTCGCATCACCTTCTCACGAGCCAGCTCCCTGAATGATGGAGGAAAAAGAAGTGTAGTTTGGCAGTTGTTTTTCAGCAGTTGATTGTGTGATTTCTGAGGGATTAAAGGTCTGAACGCACAACTCCAATGAATTAATGAACAGATTTGGTTTTTTTTTTATTCCTAGTCACTTGATTTAGTGTTGAATTGATGCATGTACAACAAACAAAATATCGGGATTTGTTCCATTACACCAACAGACCGTAATGACATAAAATGAGGCTGGCTCTGATACACCAAGGGCTTAACAAGTGCTGGGCATGAAAATAATTAATGGTTTGTTCTGTGCTGTGTGATGCTCCAGTCAACAACAGGGCTAAAATGAAAATAAATGCAGAGCCACTGCAGCTCAACGCCAAATTTCCATGCTTGTCAGGACAAATATAAATTTGCATGGCGACTATTTTTCACAAGTGTCAGTTATGCACTTTTTCAGTTTTCTGTGTTTCGACTACTAAGATGCTGCTTACATAACACAGTTTACCAGCTTTAAAGAAAACACATAAAGGAAGTGGTAATAGCCTTCAGCAAGGAGGTCTGTGGTGTGACCAGTGAGAGGCACTACCTGTTGGGCAGACGGATTCTTTTGATGGCATAGTTGCAGTCGTCCACTTTGTTGAGGGCTTCAAACACAACACCAAACCCCCCGCGGCCGAGGCACTGCACTGGCTCAAAGTCAGTTAGGTACCTGGGGAGAGACACTTTGGTTTGTTATTATGCAAAGAAGAATCACACTGTGCTCAGCGGTAGAAAGGAGCTGTGTTTGACACGTGTGTTATTACGTGCATCCCTGACAATTTCAAAGGTTGGGAATCGTGTAATCCGCTGTAGTCGAGGAGGTGTATTAAGTGGTAAAAAGGTGATTATCTGAGCAGAAATTACTACCAGCCAAATCCCTGTCATGGCTGTGGGTGCTGAGTTGGCACAGTAACCATGCTAAAGCTAAATGAGTCATTAATTCACATTAACATTGTGGTTTCATTAACATTAGCTGTCACTATCCAAACTCTACTTCAAAGTTAATTGCAGAATAACAACAGAGACAAATGATTCAACTCAACATTCAGAATGTTTAATCAAAGATGAGAAATATTTTTCAAAACAAGGTCTCTCACAGGAAACTGATCCTGAAGGCAGAACATGCACCAACTTCCTCTCAGGCAGTTACAATGAAATCATTGAGCTTCTGTTCCAGAAGAATCACCTATTTTGAATCTTGCTTTAAAAATATAAAAATTTAAATGTCTAGCACTAAATTGAAATTAACTTTTTATTATTTCACAAAGACACTGAAATTAAAACAATTTAAGGACATGACAATAAAGTTTATTGGGACATAATTTAATGAGTGTTTGCTGATTGTGCTGTAAATGTATTTCTGTTTGATGAAGCAGGTTTTTTTTTTTCACTATAAAACAAAAGGTTTCATTCATACTGTGAATTATCTCACTGTGGTCATGGTCATAGTCAGTATGCTATTTATGCTACAGGCTGTCTGTGGGTCTAACCTCACAAAGAAGAATCACCTGTTTTGTATCTCTCTTTTAAAACAAAGATTATAAAATGTCTGTCCTTAGTTTGAAATTAAGTTTTTATCATTTTACAAAGACACTCAAATCCCTGTCAAGGCTGTGGGTGCTGAGTTGGCAGGAAACCAAGTTAAAGCAAAACATGAATCATTAATTGACATTAATAATGTGCTGTCAGAAAAATTCTAAGCTGTCACTAAAGCAAACTCCACTTCAAAGTTAGATGCTGACGAACAGCAAAGACTAATCTTGTGAGAAAGTAAAGAGTAAAAGCATTTTTATTTACATGATGTTAGGACTAAAATGGCCTATTTTAAAGTTAAATAATGTAATTATTATTTGTTGTATACCGTAGTATTTCTAGTAGCTGTTCTGTTAGCTGCATCTTTATCACACTGCACCTGTCAGGAATATCACAGCTTTACCAGCATGTGTGACTCCTTAAACCATCATAAGGGAGTGCTCCATCAATCTGAGTTGACTTAAAGAAATAAAACCTTTTAATTTGCTGCTGAGAGTGACAACAGAGAACTCTGCCTCCATTCACAATCTTCTACACCCTGTCAAAGCATCCCTGCTCTGGCCCCTAAGGGGATTGAAGGCTGTCTTATTAGGAAATGTGTGGGCACATGTGATTCAAGCCCTGTTCCCTGATCTCTATCTCCCTCCTAATGATCCTGACTCATGTCTGCAGCAGCTGCTGCAACAGCCACTAGTTTTATTTAAAGAAAGTTCTTCAGCAAAAGCAATCTGCATGGATTGCAGCAGCATTAAAGGAAAGGGACGGGTGGGGTGTTTGTCATTTTAGGGTGGATCAAAGAAGAGACGATGCAAGTGATGACACCAAGAGAAAAAAAAGCTGCAGTTTAATCAGAACTCTGCTTGTGTTTGTGAGCTGCATTATTTTTCTCACAAATGTAAACATGTAAAGTCCATTCATCAGACTACAGGAGGTCAGTTTCAGCCCATAAATTACGGCTACTGATCATATTCTGGGTGTCCAAAATAAGAGAAGAACTTCAGACAATGTGCTGACAGAGATGTAAAGTGACACTTCGACCCTGTGGCAGATGCTACTGGGTGGGGTGGGGTCTGCGGGTGACAAGGTCATTTTTATTTGATGGAACAGCTGAGTTATCCAATCATGCACTACTGCAGCTCATATCTCCAATCTCTGCCTTGTCCTATCAAGGCAGGCTGGAAGACCAGTGGTCACCATGGTAACAGTGCTGAATCTGTAGCTACACCTTGAAAGAGTGAGACTCGCGCTCGACTTCCAAGTGTGAGGATAACAATTCCCGGCATAAGGGTGGTGTTATGTGAACTTCTCCCGAGTCATGACAAAATCATTTACATGGAACATGTTCTGCCTCAGCTTCACAGTGTGTTGATGATGTACCTGGACACATATTCACTGGAACGGGTCTCCATGGCAACCGGCTCTTTGGATTCAACAACCTCAAGGTCAAACTTGCTGTCTGTCTGGCACTGTGTCTCCGACTCTTTCCGTTGCTTCGAGGGACAGAAAGAGGACAGCAGAGACATGTTGAGGAAATTATACATGAAGCTTAGTCCTTAGTTTCTTAAGAAAAAAAACAAGCTTAACCTTTGTGGCATGTTGGGTATTTTTACTGAGACACACATGAACAAGGTCTCTCATAGGAAACAGAAACAGGGAGCAGAACATGCATTCAACTTCTCAGACAAGATATTCCAGTAAAATAAATGTACCTTTGTTAAAGGAACTTCAAAAAAAAAAAAAAAAAGTCAATTTTGTATCTTGCTTTAGAAATAATATTTAAAGTGTCTATCACTGGTTTGAAATGAACTTTATCATAATCTACACTCAAATTAAAAAAACTCAAGAATGTTATAATAAAGTTTGTTGTCAATAGTTTAGTATTTGCTGATTGTGCTACATGTTTCTTTTCTTTTTTTACATAATAAAATGGAGGTTTCATTCAGGCTGTGTGCAAGTATCCCATTATGGTCATGTTCATAGTCAGTATGGTCTTTATGCTAAGGGCTGCCTGTGGTCTTACCCTCACATAGGCTACAGGGGCAGGAGGGTGGAAGAACTTGCGGACGATGTAGGTGGTGGCGGCGATGCAGAAGACAATGGTGCCAAGAATCTCCTTCCACCAAGGCAGCAGCAGCACAGGGTCCTTCCTCCTGCGACTGTCAGGTCCCACCACATTTCCCTTTATCAGGCTTACGGCGCTGTCACGTTTCTCACGGTAACGCTTGTTGTAGGGGAAGTAGTAGCCATTGTCTACAAGGAGGAAACAAAGACATCAGTCAGTGGAGACTTCCTTCCTTCGTCCCCTTTTTACAGCCTAAGTTCAGTATCAGGTTCTTACCGTATGGATACTGGAGGATGGACAGGGCTCCGTTACTGTATTCATCATGGGAGAACTTGTCATTATTCAGACACTTGTCAAATTCATCAGAGCCGACCAGGGCTGGTGTCCGAGATGGGGAATCTGTGTCAAGAACAAGATGAGTAAGTTCTTTGATCTCAGCAGAAAGGCGATCAACAGTCTGAGAGCAGCCATATATTCAGGGGAATATAGAGGAAACACAGGGAGACAGTGTCCGGGGCCATCCATCCATTATCTATACTGCTTATCCGTCAGGGTCGGAGCCAATCCCAGCTGACAAGGGGCAAGGGCAGGGTCCACCCTGGCCAGGTCCCCAGTCTATTGCAGGGCCAACATATAGAGACATACCGAGACAAACAACCATTCACATTCACGCCTACAGGCAATTGTCACAGGGGGTTGTGCACTCACGGATTAGAGGTTTCCATTTGACAGTAGGCAGTGGAATTATACTCTTCTCTGATCCGATAGCTTTGGATGGGAACTTCTCAGTGATCCTCACTGAGGACTGGAGGTAGAGCTGTCCCTGGAACATCCCTGATAAAATAATCATACACAACTGTAGAGGGTTTGTACTGAAAATGGTCACAGTAGAATGATATTGAAAAATCAGGCATCGTTACATTAGGAGTGAGCCGTGCCACACTTCAAGTGTTTATATGTGCTTGCGTATAAATTTACCTAAGTACACGCTGGACTCTGCAGCTCCTCTGGCCTTCTCCGGATCATCGTCATCATCCTCCTCATCTGCTTCTGACTGGTTGCTGTAGGCAGTGTCGTCAAACAGGCTGATTGGTGTGACTTTACCACCGCCCACCAGCCAGGCTGAGGCGATGGGTGTGCAGAACTACCCAACACAGGTGACAAAGAATACGTTTGTAAATGTTACCATTCTGTAGAAAGAGGGTCGTGAAGCACCAGATTTCAAACAAACCAACTTATGTCTCACCTGACGCTCCCAGACCAGCTGTCCATCAGGCTTGGTGCTGAAGGCCATGACCTTCCAGTCGGGAACTGACACCTTGATAACAAGGTCCAGATTCTGGTTCTGGTTTTGCTTGCTCTCGGCCTGCTCCCTCTCTTTGGGTTCCTCAGTGATGACCCGCTGACTCTCCCTCCAGGTATCACCGTTTGCCACTTCTCCCTCCAGGAAGTTTATTCCAGACTGAGACTCAGGAACAAGCTTCAGCTCAAAGTTTCCAACACTGAAGTTCCATCTTGTAACAACAGAGACAACACACAGCTGAAACAACTATGTCAACTGTAGTTTTGTAACTGATTAACACAATTAAGAGCTTATTTGATGAAGGACACTCGTGATAATTGTTGAGTGTTTTTCTGTTAAATAAATGAATTATTTATTACTCACTGCATTTTAAATCTGCTGACTCCATATGTAAATTTATGTTTATTTAACATGGTGCTGCATAATACAATGACAGATTTATCCTGACTAGGCAAGGCAAGGCAATTTTATTTGTATAGCCCATTTTTACAAACAGTTTGTCTCAAAGTTCTTTACATTGCATCATAACAACATCCTCTGCCTTTAGACCCTCACATCGACTGACTACTAAGAGAAAGATCAGGCTGACAAAAAGGATAGACAGACAGACAGTGAAACAGAACAGGTTAGTATGCAACATATGAGGAAGTAGAAAGAGTAGGAAGACTTGATTGACTTCATTTAAAGTCACTGACAAAAAAATCATGTGACTGTGATCCATCCTTTCTGCTCAAACACCACTCAAGATACAGTAGCTGCTTCATGACTCAGGGCGGCTGTCTGACAATGACAGAGTGACTGACTGAATAAAACTCACTTCTCCATCCCTGATCGGGGCCTGATGGCTCGCACAGTCTTCTGAGTCCTCTGCAGCAGGAGGACGTCTTCAGACTCCACCTCGTTATTATTATCCCCCCAGTGGCTGCAGCCCACCGCAGAGCAGATGTATCGAAGCTGAGGGGGAAATTACAAATAGGGTTATTCTACTGCGTTAGTGTAATTAGGATAGGCTGATATTTTGTTGACTTCTTTCAAAACTAATTGGTATGATTAATTTGATTCAGTCTCTAAGTGGAACAGAGGGAAAATATCACTGCGTTCATTAGCATACTATCATATTCTAATTGAAATGATTCCACTGACCTTGCCGCTGTAGGCCCCCAGGCCATAGGTAGTCAGGGATTTGCCCCCAACCAGGACGGTGTCCTCTCCGATACGGTAGGACGACTCCAGCAAGGACTCCACGCTGAAAGGCACTGCCTCCATACTTTCTCTGTCCCGGTTCCACTGGAACAAGGCACCATCCAGTGAGGGGATAACCATCTTATTGCCAAAAACCTGCAGGGATGATCAGAGTGGTTTTCTTATTGGTTTTTGTCATAGTTTGATGTTGGACTAGTTGAGAGAGGACAAATCTGGGGCAGAAGTTGATAAACTGGTCGATCCACATAAAAATAGACAGTTATTATCTTATGTATTAAGTAATCAAGTATTGTTTTTAATTCAAAACACAGCAAAGAAATGTCACTTTTTGTGACATTGCTGTCAAATTTTAGGATTTCTTGCTTTTCTCTGTTTTATCTTTTATTAAATCGAATAATCGGATTTTGGACTTTTATTTTTTAATTGAACGTGTGAAACTTTTACAGCTTTCTGACAATTCATCAAACTCACCATTTATCAATGGTCAAGACAACAATTGGTAAATAAACTGGAAATTAAAAGAATGATATGATATCTGTAGGGCTGCAACACACCAAGGCCATGAATATGGCCATTTTTCATTAAATGCTACATTCATTTTTCCTCAGTTTGTTTTCCTTGGTTCACCTGTAGCCTGTAGTCCATTAGTATTAGCCTATGTTTGAAAACTAGTGGGTAAAAAGATGGAATCCAGATGCCTGCCCAGATGTGGAACAGCATCATCTGTATTCCAGATTAAATAAAAGATGTCTGAACAAGTGGAATGTGAGGTACTGGTTCCATTGCTGCATAAACTTTGTCCAAACATTAATGCAACAGTGACATCAGGACAAATCTTTAATAGTGGGTCTTTAATAAGTGAATTTTATCATTTCTGTCTGATGCAATAGTTTTCAACACACACCTCCTGGAATATCTTTTACTCTTTGAAAAGTCCTTTTCAGCTCAGACAGACAATCGTTCGAACACGAAAATACTTGCCCACACAGACAACACTGGACGACACACTTCCGCCCACACAGCACCAGCGTTAGCCCCCGCACACTTGGACTCAATCCACAGGCCTGGGACCATTACACAACTAAGAGCCCAAGTAATTAACCTGGATCTTTATAGAAGTGTGCAACCGTGGATAATGTGTGTATGTGTGCTATTAGGTGCTCACAGTAGGAGAGCAGTGAGGATGACATCATTGTGAAAACCTGAGCCTAATCCTGATTTGACCTCCATAGGTTTAGCTCAGCGGGGGGGCGGTGTAAGGACAATTGTTTTCTTCGCGCACTTCAGTCATTATTATATAAAGTCTTCAAATGATTGTTTGTTGCGAAGAGTGACTCACAACTCAGACATCCAAACTGTTCACTGACATAAAAGCAGTTAAAATCACAAATTATGGATTCCTTTTCTTCTTGATCAACACTTCCAAAAAGAGATGGACCTATTGAGTGCTGCTGGGGTCGAACCAATGACCAGTCAGTCGGTTTGTTTTGGAAATCCTATCAGACACTAAAAAGGTCAATGTAGTAGCTTTGTGGTGGATTTAAAAATACCAGGAGGGAGCAATGCATGGCAGACTGATTTACTAGAGAGCATAGCCAGGAGCAGAGGTGATGTCATCTCTTTGGAGGGAGGGGGTGGGTGGCAGCTTGGAGAAAAGACTAGAGTAAATTTAGAAAGTGAAAGGAGGAGGGGATAGCAATCTG
Organism: Rachycentron canadum; assembly: GCA_038496675.1. Taxonomy (NCBI): domain Eukaryota; kingdom Metazoa; phylum Chordata; class Actinopteri; order Carangiformes; family Rachycentridae; genus Rachycentron; species Rachycentron canadum. The sequence goes on along the minus strand of CM076661.1, from coordinate 3,073,900 downwards.
ACCATCACATCACACCACGCTGGCAAAGCTGAGGAAGAGGTTTACAGCAGAGGGGAACTTCTCTGTGGATGAGTCATCCTGCTCCTGATGCTTTAATCCATGGCTCTGATCCGGCCCAGCGCTCCACCACCGGTTAGCCTGGATCTCCACTATCAGATGCTCTTCCTGTTCATCTTGCCCTTGGGTGTAGACTCACGTGCAGGCATGGTTCTACTCCACTGATCTCTCCACTGACTGAACTACACTGTTGTCCTACAAAACTCAAGTAGTGAGGAAAGCTGACAAAAAACTGAAGTTGTCAAAGAGTTTCATGTAGCGATTATGCAGAAGTCCTTGGAAATGCATAAGCAACCCAGATGACAATACCAATGCCACTGGATTCATGTTACTGAATGTTCAATAACTTGATAGCCTTTGCTGCAGGTTGAGCAGGTGGAAAATATCAGTTTTGCTGCTTATTTAAAACATAAAACTCTCCAAGATGACAACCGCAAGGTTTCCATTGGACAAAAAGTTTAAGCTTTGCTGCAGGTTTAAGATAAAACCGTGAACTGCCCTGCAGGCAAAACTATTCAAACTCTATCTACTTGTTTCTCTATGTTCCCTTCATCACCATCACAGCTCTTTAATAATCTGGTTGAGGTGTCTAGTGAATTATTAACTCTTTTTCTGTTCTAAGTTTTAAGAGACCTTAACAATCATTACATCTCAGCACAGGGAAGTCTCAATGAGTCCATAGAGGGTTTTGGTGCCATGTGGGATGTTTCGAATTGACATATTTTGACATCTCTTTAAATCATAAAGCAGTCTTTCTGTGTAGAAGTTATCAGTGAAGACTCTAAAGTTTAGTGATTAAAAACAGCAGAGACAAGTTGACACCGTTATTTGGAGCTAAAGCCAGTGGAAGCTCCCTGAAATGACGTTTTGTTTTTAAAAACTTCACATATATAAGACAGTAAGAAAAGTAAAAAAACAGAATAAATGAGGAAACTTTGGCTTTATTCATACATGCCGTTTCTTCTGCAGGTTACCTCTGACATACTTTGATCCAGTTAAATATTCTGAATCAACTTCATGTTATTTCATTCACGCTGCATGAACATAAATCTTAAGCCAATTTCTTTGTTTCAAATGAGGTTTAGATGAGGGAAAATTCAATACAATCAAAACGGTTTTACGACTTTTGGCAACAGACCTGAATGACATTATGGAAAGTACATCATATTACTACCTCGCTATGCCTGATGTGTTGTGTGTCTACTGGATAGATTTACCACTTTAAATCTTAATAGAATCTGAATCACTACGTTCATGTGTAAGGTATAGCTAAGAAATATATTTCCTTAAAATCTGTTCTTCCAATTGCAATTAATTCATTTCTTTTAATAATTGACAGGCTTTTATGGATTACATGAAAACCCCTAATCAAAGCAAATTAAAGGCATCCTTTGATGAAATGTGTATGAATATATGATCAGTGGCTCACCCCCACTCTCTCGCTTTATGTCTTTGTTTTGTATGTTTGTAGAAAATAGTCTTTGTTTAGCCTGGTTTCTGTGTTTTTTTTAAAGGGTCTTGTGTTGTGTTGATTTTCACATCTTTGTTACATATCAGAAAAGTAAAAGAAAAAAAAATGGACATAGTTTAGTTTCAAATTTTGGTAGAATAATAAAATAAATGATTCAAGAGAAAAAATATATTCTAAATGATTACAAAATAGACTTCTCAGCACAAATGTTTTTTTCACCTTGTGTCTCCTCTGCTACGAATTTCCTAGACCTATTAATATTTTAAGAGCTATAAATCAGACTCATTCATGTCTTCCCCTCCACTGTTGTTTAGAATGTGCACATATCCCTTATCCAACATTATTGCTCTACTGCCCCAGAGCATCAAGATCTCTGTGTGAGGTCAGGTGGTAGGTTAATACATTTTATTTTGCACTTTAAGAGCTGATCATTAGTAGATTAGTAATTTATTATTATTATTATTATTATTATTATGTCTTAAGTATGTCTGCTTTTAAAATGTTATTTATTATACACATTTTTACTGGAGTCTTCCATATGAGCAGATGATGATTATTTTGTGTTTGCAATCATTTCATTGGATTCTACCTTGGGGAAATGTAACGGGGTGGGGGGTGGGTTCAAAGGGAGTGGGTAGGTAGGGATCGGACAGTTGCGGGTGTGTGTGTGTGTGTGTGTGTGTGCGCCAGTGTTTGTGTGTTGCTGCCGACGCTCCAGCGATCCTGTCAAACAGAGTCAGCTCTCACCCGCCGCTAATGTGCCACTGTTGGCCCACAAGGCTACTGCTCCACTTAAAGGCGACAGACAGAGAGAGAGAGAGGGAATGAGAGAGAGAGACACAGGCAGAAGACAGAGCGGGAGAGAGGTAGAGAAAAGAGAGAGATGGTGATGGTGAAAGAACAAAACAAAACAAAAGACAATCTAAATGAAATCAGAGCATCTAAAAGAAAGGTTGCCAAAAAAAAAAAAAAAAAATGTCCATCTGGCCTTTTTCATTTTCTTCCCCAGGCTGGAAGAGTTATTACTTGTCACATTAGTCGCTGCGAGCCGATCAATGGTTAGTCATTCTGTAGTGATCAATCAAATTCTCATTCATTCACACTGCATGCCAGCAGAGGTTTGCAAGTGTGTGTATTGTGGAGTGAGCATGTGTGTATTGTCTATTATGTGATGACATCATCTCTGGTTTGAGGCATTACCTCACCTCACTAATCACCCCCCCCCTTTTTTTTTTTCATCCCTTTAACCCCCCACCCCCAGCATGACTCACTCCATGTTGGCACTGACTCCCTCCATCTAACCCCCCACTCCACACACATACACACTTAACCCCCCTTCAAACACCCCCCCTCAAGCGACTCCTGGCTTTTTGAAGTGATGGCTTCTTTTTCTGCAGACAATGCTGTTTGTGGCTCTGCTGTCCCTCATTTCACTATAGAAAAAAAAAAAAAAAAAAGATGCATACACTCACAGGATGCAGCAGGTGACTGGCTGCTTCCTCCCCAGCATGTCGAGGCCAGCCAATGGCATGGCAGCAGACCCCCCTAGCCTCTAATCACCGAGCAGACTGGTGTCTCAGGGACCCGACAAGCACCAATGAAACTGTTGCTAAGCGCTCAGGAGGAGGTGTAGGAGTAGTGGTAGTGGTAGGAGACAGTACACCCCCCCGCCCCCCCACCCACTACCTACCAAAACACACACACACATCGAATAAAATGCCCACACACAGCAGACAGGCATCCCAGGTTACTGGGGGCAGAGGGGGCAAGGCTGGATTTAAACTTACATAAAGTACGAGAGCATAAAAAACACTCACACACACACTCTCAAGCACACACTCCAGAGAACATAACAAATGACGTCACAGCGAGTCACTGGGTTCAGAGCTGACAGGCATCTCTCCTCGTTTCACTCTGTCAGCCAAATGAAAGCCAACAGGTGAAAACACACACACACACACACACACACACACACACACACACACACACACANACACACACACACACACACACACACACACACACACACACACACACACACACACACACAGTCAGCATCCTCTGTCATAACATGAGCACATTGGGGGATGACAGGAGGATGTTACATGTGCATGTCTAGGATTTTCTTGACACTATGTGAAGTCAACACACTCAACACAGATGTTAAGATGAGGAACAACATGTAGTGAGAGACTCTGAAGCAGCTGTGGAGAGAACTAACACTGGAATACTGTAATCAAGTACTGTTGTATTTATCTATGAGATTATACGTTCACTTAATTACATTATACAGACAAACTGTTAGATGAAAATAAACTGAGACACTGATTGATGATTAAAATAATAAATTTTGTCTCCAACTAAAAAGACATAAAATTTAAATCAATTCAAATAAAATATTTTTTCTTGACAAAATGAAATTTATTTGTTTACATTAGCTTCTTAAGTTTAACATCTTAAATGCTGATGAGAAATTATTTAGATGATGTATGAAATTTCATGACCTGACACAAAGGTTTGTTTAGAAAAAAAAAAATCTATTCAAAACAAAAAAGAAACAATTGACTTCCCAGATTCATTTTTTGCCCAATTTATCTGTGAAAAAACATGAGAATCATAATTCTTCAACTTAAGGTGGGCATATAAATAAACAACAGGCTCCATATAACTAGTGTGATAACTTGTAATTTAGTGTAGTGGGATGCAACTTTATATTCAAGGTCAAATGTACATCCTGATGCAGCCAGTACAGAAGCTATACTGCTCTCAGTCTCTACTGTATAAGTGCTTCGAGGAACCTTAAGGGGTTCTTCACAATTTAACCTCCGAGGACCCTGCAAAGAAAACGGTTCATGAATTCTGCTTTTCTAAAATCTCAAACACAGCAGTTCTCCACTATGTGCTACGAAGCAGAACAAGTTTGAGGGCTTTTTTTTTTTATTTTTTATTTTTTTTACTTCTAACCCCAGGTCAAAGCAGCTGATTTCAGTGATTAGTTCCTTCCTTCTTGTTGTAGATGAACTCAGCTGAAAACCTGCAGACTTCTCAGGCTGAATGGCAGACACTTGAGAACCACTTCTCCCACTAAGGAGTTGTTAAGTACTTGAATGAGTTTCTACTGTAGAGACTGACTCGAGAATTTGCCATGCTTGGATCAACTTAAACTGCTGATTTTTGCTTTCACTTACACACATTTTTAATCCCATTTTCTTTGCTTTTATTGCTTTTGAGCTGTCAATTAAACAGCGTAGGTTGGCTCTTTATCTGTACTGCCCACCACCAACTGAGTCCAGTCAATCAATCTATTTCTGGGGGAAACTTAAAAACATATCACAACCATGAGCCAGGCTTCTTTCTGGAAAACCCCACTTGTCAAGGGATTAAAAAAAGCTCCATGAACTGGTTGAAGATTGTTATATTACTCTAATAAAGCAGATATGTCGTTATGACGGGGCCAAAGAGTTCATTACACCCCTTACCATCACCAACAGTCTAACATTGAACTGATCTCAGCCGCCTCCCAGACCCTTGTTAATTTTCAGAGGCTTTTTCCCTGAGGCAAGACTCTCATCCAGTGCGAGTCCACATCAAAGTGAACCATGAGCACTTCTCTGGTATGTATTTCGGAGAGCAGCGCTCTGGTCTCGCTGTGGGCTACACTTCACTTTCAGCATGTCGGTGTGGGCGGTTTAAGCCTCTGTATACATGTACAGACGGGGGTCTTGCTGCGCTTGTATGTGTAAACCACTACAGTCAACAAAGAGGCTAATCCTCCAGGCGATACAGCTACTCTCAGATTCATGTGGGGGTGTACAGTATGTCTGCTATGTGTATGTGTGTACATGAAATGAATGTAAACAACAGCAAACCTTAGTTGACTGTTCAAAGTGCAGCGAGTTCAGTTATTGGTTTTACTCTCCGCAAAGAGAAAGACATGTCAAGACTGTGGAAATTGACTTTTTCTGACTTTCATCTACTGGTAGATATTAAATCAGCTGGACAATGTCTGTTTAACTTGTTTAATTGGCTGTAGTTGACCCTTGTGTTGCGAGGATGCGACGCAGAGAGAAGAATATTGAAGGTTGATTACACCAATCGTTCACTGATCTGGATCATTTACTTTTTATACACAGACTGGTGTCTTTATATATATATATATATATATATATATAAAAAACATTCTTCCAGATGTGTGCCTGTTCAATTGAATAAAAATACAAAGGAAAAACAGCTGTTGGTCTACCTCTGGTTTGCTGAGGCTGGAGGACACCAGGCACCCTGAGCCCACATCTAGATCCCACTGCTTCCTGCCCTGGTTGTGAGGATCCAGAGCAGAGATCCGCCCATCCAGGGTACTGATGATTACAAGAGACCTGTGGGCAGAACACATCAACACACATCAACACACTCTGCAAGGATTTGTAAACAGTTATTGCAGATTTCCATAGTGACAGGGCTACACTTGGCTATCAATATTGACAGAAGAAGAAGAAGAAGACAGAAATGCTGTATTTTCAAACGAAAAAAAAAAAAAATCATTTGAACTGGTGTTGTCCTTTAACTTTAATTTTCCCAGTGGGGGTTTCAGTCTAATGCCATCACAGACGAGATAATAAAGGGCAAAGAACTGTTGTGGTGCAGATGTTGTCTGCCTTAGTTCAGCAATCAGGGTGACCTTCAACTGCAGCCAACTGCACACCTGCACACCTGTGCCATGACAAACCCCACCCTGTCAGCTTGTTTGGGTGGCATGTTGATTAAACATGGGACCGGACCTGGGGATTATTAAAACCACAGGACACCTCACTCTATTTTATTTGCTCAAAATTTCATTAAAAAAAAAAATAAATAAAAAAAAATCCCCTCAGAATAAGCACCTGGATCAAAATCAAAATCAGGGTGAGGTGGATTTCATTTCAGCAAGTGTTGTAAATGACCTGTGTTTATGTCCTAATTTTATAAATGTGAACTTTATTGCCATCCACTTTTTTTCCCAACAAACACACAAGAGTCTACTACGCCTCAGGTATGAGAAGAGCACAATCATAATGCCCCGAAACAGATGGTAAGAGACTGTTAAGAGTACACAGGGGGATTTGACATGGTTACTTTTCTCAGGCTTAAAACTGTTATTACTGCCATAAAATTAGGCTAATTTACATGTAAAACCTCAAATAAATGTTTTATGTGTCAACAAAGACTGTTTTTTACTCAGAGTCGGTGGATGCATTCAGTGTCATTTCCAATTAGTCTTGGCTTTCTCCTGCGCTCACCAAGACTGGGAGAAAATTTGTGTTCACAAACACTGGCTTGACTTGCTGAGGATGATGGCTTAGAGAAAGAAAACAACCAAACCCTTCAGAAATTTGTATAATTTCACTTTTAGAGTGTGTTTGAGAACACAGAAGAAACCCCTGTCTTAGGCCTGTCGGCTATAAAGAAAGTTGTTTTGCCATCACTGGCAACAAATTTACTCTGATTCTACAAAAGCTGGCACAGAAAAATAAAAAATTTTTTATACTGAATTTTGTTATAGCAAAATAAAGTGGCCGCATTTTCCACATATTTCATTCAGAGGCATTGTTAAAGGAGACAGAGTGAGCAGCTAAAAATAAGACGGAGGAGAAAATAAGATGCAGGGGGTGACAGTGTTTCCCCTCCGATGATGTATGGCCTATGGATTTCTCACAGCACCAATGTGCTTTACCCCCGAGAAAAGATTTAGGAATTGTTGCAGTGATGGATTTTTATTTTTGTAGCTCTTTCTTAAACATTAGGTTTGTTCCGCCACCAGCACCAAGTACAAATTCCCTAAATGACTTTTATTCCCCTTATTGTGCCCACACAGCAAGATGTGTTAACATTTCTTCACTCTTTCATCTGGCAACTTCGGGCTAAAAACGGTGTATCTGACTTGAATGACTCGAAACACCCGGCCCCACCCTTCACCTCACTTTTAGGGCTTCTGCCGCATTGCTTGTCAATCATGTCCTGAGCACTGGTGGGGGCCACCTCCTGGCTATTGATTTGTATCTGTCTAGAGGAGATGCTGTCAATGGGGCTTTTAGCTTTATTTAACCAGCGAGGGTCTGCTGAGCAGACATGTCGTCTCTGAGCACCCACTGCCTCACATCCACACAGCTGGGACCCAGGCAGCTTCCCTCTCTTGGCCACTGGGGCATATGGGGTTTTAACTGCCTCCCTCAAGGGCAACTACACAGCAGTTGTTGAGGGAAGAGAAAGTGTTACCCTTGTTCACTTTCCAAGCTCAGACTGTAAAGAAAATGTGGCCTCAGCATCATCCATCATCTTTAGTTACGGCCACTGTGACAGCTGTCGACTAAACAAATTTATTTAATATTACCATCAGCTGCATTATCCATCATTTAGACTGAGTAGGTGAATTGGCTCCTGATTGCTGTAATCCCTTATTGATTTCACCTATCGAGCACAGTTCAGTCATGAAGGGGAAGGAGCATGTTCAAGGATGTTTCAGCCTTAGGAAAACTAAGAAATGGATTGTTTCAGAGAGCGTAAAATCAATTTCAGGAAGGTTTCTCTTATGTTCCACCACAGTCACTGACACGTTCACAGGGAGTTTGTAAAAGTAAATTAGCATGAAGAATGGAAGTTTATCTGTTATTCACTTTATTTCCACCACAAGTTACACTTGCTGCTCTGGACCAGTTAGCTGTTTCAGCTCAAGTGGAGCTGGAAGTTTGCATAAAAATGCAAATAGGATCACTTAACAGTAATGAGCCATGTGTCTTTCAGCCCCATCAAAGCCAAGATTATCTCCCCAAATCTGCTCTTAGCATTATCAGCCTTGCCACTAGCACTGAAGTGTAGAGTGCTAAGAAAAACATTGTTTTTTCCTCTCAGCTACCAATAAAAACAGAGCGCTAAAGCCCGCTCTCGTCGCCTCGATTGGCTGCGAGACCCTGCCAAAAATATTAGGCTGATTGGTTGTTGCTAAGCAGGCGGCTCTCTGAGAGGGTGGAAGCTTTGGCGGCCTTCACTCAGCTGGCCCCGCCCCCTCCGAGTCATGCTGTGAATGTAGAAGTGAGGAAGAAGTCACTGAGAGCATCAAGTTCAACTTCAGAGATGGAGAGAGGCTGAGCAAGAGATAGAGGAATTTCATTCTGAAGGGGGAGATCAAAGGCTTTTGTGGACTCTTTGTACTCCAGATAAAGGATAAGGAGGGGCAGAGGAGTGGGGGTAGGGGTGGTGGTGGTGGTGGTGGTTTTGTGGGTTTGTACAACCGAGGTATCGAGATGGTAATGGAGTAAATGAGCAGCCGAGGACAGAAAGGGGGAGCAGCTACAAAAATAGTACTAAACCGAACAATAAAAACAACTCAAACAAAACAAACAGCCCTACTGTATCATTTAGAACTCGAGGCAATTTATTTTCCATGTCTGAGCCCCGAGACACCGCTGCTCTGCTCGTCACCAAAGGGATAGCATGTAGCCTGTGGGGCTGCTGCTGCCGACTGTGACAGATGCAGGCGGCAGACAAGCTAAAGAAGACGTTGGAATAGAGTGAAGAGAAAGAAAGGAGAGTAGTGAGGCTGCCAACAGACTCGGGGTTGTTAGCGTCCTCGCCTGTAATGCTGTCAAAGTGTCATAATAGTGCCGAATGCTTCTTCAATCACAAAGTGTATGGCGGAGCAGGGAGCCAATTAGCCTTGCTCTCACCAGGCTCCCTGCTCCTCAGAGACTCCCAGCCTCAGTCTGCACACACTGGCAAAACCGAGCTGCTGGTAAACATACTCCATTGAAAGAAACAACCAGGATGTTTACACAGGCCGAGTCTCCAAGGAGCAGGAGCCACTGAGCTGGACCAATCGCAACGGCCTACCAGTTTCCAGCAGCCAATGGAAGCAGTGTTTTTCTCCACATTTAGCCAATGGGCGGGCAGCTCTACAGACTCTGAGCCAATGGTGGGGCAGAACTGCTTGTAACCATGCAACAGCGAGCAGCCTGGATGCACGCTGGAGTGCGGAGTTCTGCTGCCGCGCAGCTGCCACTCAGCTTGCCGCGCAGCCACAGAGAGGCAGAACAAAAATATGAGAGCATGGGGAGCACGTGGGGAGAAAGTTATGGATGCAGCTCTGAGCCAGCCGCACCCAGTACCACCAGCTGCAGGAGGGAAAAAAAAAAAAGAGTCAAGTGCATTCCCTTAAACTCTGCACATTTTGAGGGATAATGCACAGAAATGACACATAGTGGGGAAGGTTTTAAATGTTAAACATTAAAAATCATCTACTCAGAAAGTTGAATCTTATGACAAATGTGTAAATAGAAGTTTTAAAATCTTTCAATGCCCTTGAAGTTGTGGCTATCCCATACAAGGCAGGATATTCTGAAGCTAAAGGACTTGTGGGCAGTTAGCACAGCACAGCATGCAGCCAGTCTTCTACATGGAGATGCTCCCATGTTTCTGACAGCACGTAATATAAAGAAACACAATGAGACCAGATTAAATGTCTAAATTAAAGGAAGAAAAATTCCACCTGTGGGGTGTCACCCTGGTGACTATGTGTAAGCCTATAACACTTAAACTGCTTAATGTAACTTGAAGGTTTATATAACTTTCCTCTGAACCTGTTAATCAAGAAAGTGATTTTTTATCTTTGTCACAGCAGTTGAAGGCTGACAGATGCAGACTTTAGTGACAGATTTAGGATGTGCAGTTTGCTTTAAAATCGACCTCACATCCATCAGGGTCAGTGCAGCAGACCTCCGCAGCAGAGAGCAAAAGGTGTGGCTTTAAAAAAAAAAAAAAAAAAAAA
>CM076661.1:3021162-3059864 GCA_038496675.1 Rachycentron canadum | reverse complement strand
GGGGTTGGGGGTGGGGGGGGGGTGGCAGGTTCAAACAAAGCTGCTGTCCTCTCTCCTCTCACCTCCACGTGATCCCTAAGGTGCTGTAGGCCTCGACGGAGGAGGACTCGCTGGCGGAGACATCAAACCTGGCAGTGCCGTCACATGCATGATTCACACACATACACATACACATACACAGACACACGTAAACACCAGGTCTCTAGAGCCGGGTTTGTAATGTATAGATGGCAGCATTAAAAGTGAGGTGGCAGCCATCGGCCGACATGACAGCAGCTCATGTCACAAACTGAAAGATGGATCAAAGCTAACATCTAGAATATTTATAGATTACAGGATACAGTGGTGGAGGAGGAAGAAAAAAAATAGCAAAAAACAACTGCAACTGACAGAAACCAAAAAAATGTTGACATCTGAGCATCGACTGGTTTTCAAGCTGTCCGCATGAAACGTTTTCAAGAATCTGTGTTTGAAGTGCTCCACTCCAAAATCTCATTTGGAAGAAAATAAAAGGCTTTAATGGAGGTTCATTCACTTAAAAAACAGATCCAGGCTGTAACAGTTAAAACACTGAAGTTACCAGGATCCTCATACTTGTTTTTGTTTTTTGACTGCATTCGTCCTCATTTTTAGTTTATAAGTAGACTCTATATCTTGACATAATGTTATCAGGCCATTTCATTTATTTTACTTCATTTCTTTCTTATTCATTTATTTATTACAGATGACAGTTGTAACAGATGTAGTAGGCGTGGTTTGGGGTGGTGGGAGAGCCTTTATATGCATGCCCTTGTTAATTTTACTCTGTTGTTTATTTTGTGTTGTTAGGTTGTGTAATTTTCCATAATTACATTTTTTATGTACTTATTTATTTTGTTCAAATGTGTGTTAAACTAATGTTTTTTTTTTGTTTGAGGACCTGGTTGAAAACAAGATGGTGCATCTCAATTAGTTGATCCTCTAATTCAATTGTGAAAAAAACAAATCCTTTAAAAGTGAAATAGGTGTCAAGAACAAGGTCATTATTCTTTCTATGCATAGTTGTTATTGAGGGTGTGTTAACATTATTGTTGTCACAGGGTGGCACTTATCACAAGACCTGGTCTGTTTAACTTGGAGAAGGTCACAAAAAGAAGTGGTGACATGTTTACAAAAAAATCAAATTCATGCTGGATTTAAAGATGATTACCGTCAAAAGAAAGTTAAAGAGTTTCCTCTCCATTTGTCCTATTTCAGCTCCAGTCGAGTTCACAGTCATTACTTGTTCAAAACCTCCATTAACAACACAAACCATTGTGTTGGTTGCTTGCAGTACTGCCTCATGTAAGTCATACTGCTGAAGTGACACAACAACAACTTGGCAGACATTTTTCTTTTTGTTGTGGGTGTGTTTTCTGACATTTAGTAAATCTTTTTTGTTTGAATTGGCCCCATTTTTTGTAGCATTTCTGGTGACATCTGTGAAGTTCAACAACAATTCTCCTGACAGATGGATGGAAACAGAGCGTAGAGTAGAGTATATACTCAGGGGGCAGCATTTAAAAGTGATGTGTATGTGTGAAGGTAAGGGAGAACATAAGGGAGGGAGAAAGTGTAAGATGAGATTTAATACAATAACTACAACAAAGGGACAGACTTGAACTGAGAGATAGACTGTGTGTGATCGTAGATCTAACAGGGTTTGAACACTAGAAGAAGAGAAAGCCTTCCTCAAGTTCATTAATTTATTTATTTATTTATATTAGCAAAATCTGCATCATCTTTTATACATCCCTGTTGTTGTTTTGAATGAATAATTCACCTGTTCATTCTTGTATCTGCTTCATAAGCTACTTAGTTAATTCTTTATCTTGTCAGCTGGTGTGTGAATTTCTACCCTGTGTGGCAGCATTTTGAAAAATTGTCAGAAATAAAATAGTGTTATTATTTAGATAAACGCACAACTAGACAAGTACAAACATGAGCTTTTGTCCGCTCAAGATTTTAAATGTATTGAACCAAATCAAAAAAGTGAAAGGAATCATTTCAACTTTTAATACTGTATATACTAATATACATACATATCTTAAAAAGTGACTGACACAAGATGACTCGAAGCCACTAAGAGGGGGTCAGACAGGAACAGAATAAGAAAGAAGTGGGAGATATAGACTATGACAAAATGAGAAATGCAGCAGAAAGTGACAGGCTCGGGTAGATACAGTGTATAGGAGTCGATGCAGCCACACAGAGCGGTGGCAGGGTGTGACCAGCAGCAGGATGAACGCTCAGGAGTTTTCCTGCAGCAGCTGAGGTGCCTGGCAGGGGAATAGCCTGCTCCTATCAGAGCAAAATGTTACGCTAATTGCTTTCGATTTCTTCTTGATACTGTACTGCGGATGACAGACAGGAGCCTTATCCTCCTTGAAGTCCTCGACCATATGTTGTCCATACACCACCGCTTTTATCCTGATAAGTTTGTGTTGTTGTTGGTGCACTCTGGGTGTAAACTATCACTTCTGTCACTTCTTGTCTGTCTGTGTAGTGGCGATTTTACTATTTAAACACTGTGGGAAAACATTTTTCCTTTGCAAAACAACAAATATAACAACTAATTACACCTATTCCTCTCAACTTGAGCTGTCTGGGGCTGACTTCACAGTGTGCTCAGTAGCTCCCTGTGGTGACAAAGCTGGGTTTGCATTGCATCTCAAATAAATTATATGATGCTTAGGGGGTTGTCAGAAAGCTTTACATTGAACCTCAAGATTAAAAGGGTTGATGGCAAATGGGAAGTGCATGTGATTCTCATCACCATGTTGGTTTAGCACCATCAAATTTTATTATTACAAAAACAAACGACACCAAAAACCTTCAAAAAGGTTTGACGCGGAAGATTTTCAATTTTATGACTTACTTTGATCCATCTCCCTGTTGAAGAGCACACAGCACGTTTATAAGACTACACAGAGAATAATTTAGTGGGAGACCTGGTATACTTCAACAAGGCACCGAAATAAGAACGATTCAAGCGGTTGTGTCAGAATCTAAAGTCTATGAAACAGTCCTGGTAAAAAAATAATAACAACAACATGGCAGAGAGAAGGAACATCGTGAAGAACACACTGCGCCAAACATCTAAGGTGGGCGTCAAACCTACTGTTTACCAAGGAAGACAAAATCAATGCCCTACCCACTGCGCCAAGAACTGCTTCTCACTTTGGGCAGCAGCAGTGTGTCTAACAGGGTTTGGTAAACCTGCGTTCTGTGTAAAGCAGTAAACTTGTGACGAGCAGGTTCCTGGAGATTTTCTCAGCAGGGTGGTGCCATGTCATAAAATGCAAACTAAAATTTGCCCTCTAGGTACATGTGAAGAGCACACAGATTTGTTAAAGACAAACTCTGCCTTTTGTACCATTAGGTTTATCTTACACAAAACAAGCCCGCTAACAACTTCTGTTTTGCATCAGGACAGATCCCAGCATCTCAACGTGTGAAAACAAACGCTTCGGCTGAAGAGTGAGATCTTTATCCTTGTTCAGCAGAGCCACAAAATTAAATGACACTTTCATTCACTTCTTCTGATAAATTCACAATAATTCTCTGCTTCATTTAAACTTTGCTTGTCTCGGCTAATAAGTAGCCTGTCTCCTACCAGAGGAAGATAAGCTATGGATGATGATGATGATGATGATGATGATGGTGGTGGTATCTCCGCTGTCAGGTGACAAGGAGGTGACCATTCATGCTCTGTGATTTTAGTTTGATAACAAATGCAAAGCAGCAGCTTCACGCCACTGTGCAGAATGATGACTAGATGGGAGTTTTTCCACTGGGTGTCAAAAAGTCCCGGAAACGAACCGGATCACACCACATCACATCACATCACATCATGTTAAACGGAAGCCTTAAGATTGTGGACTCAAGTGAAACGATGGCCGCAGGGCGCCAACGGCTGGGTGACAGGGCAGGATTGCAATGTGACTTGTATTAATGCAGCTCAATGCACGTACAGCATCAACACAGCTTTCAACCAACCCAATAATATCACGTCAGCTCATGATGTTTCTCACTTTCATTGCGGAAATCATGAAAACAAAAGTTGACGCCTGCTGTCGGAGCGCAAACTTTCCGATCGATGAAGTGCAATGAATTGTGCCCCGACATGCCCGAGTAAAAGGACGTGTGTAGTCTACTATCTAAAAAAAAAAAAAAAACTTTTATCAACACACGATGGCTTCTATGCAGAATAAACAACAGCAGTGCTTGAGAAAGTGTATGCCTGGGTGTCTACTTTTCACAAGATTTCCACCCAAACTTTGGTCAGAGCTATACGCCTATTATCGGACACGAAGTGAAACTCGCTCATCAGCACCGCATTTCCCCCCCTGTTTTGTGCTCTGACAGTTTGCTGCACCGGTCAACATCTCTCTCACGAGCATTTATCAAGACTATGAGAAGATCATCTGGGGGGGATAACGCTTAAAAAAAAAAAAAAAAAGGGGGGGATGGTTTTAACTCACTCCGCCGCGTCCACAACAAGTTTTGAGTGCGGTGCTGAGGCGGAGGAATACCCAGCATGCGTCCAGATCACAAGACTATACGTTATACTATACTAGCTAAACAGCCGTTGGCTGTGATGTTTTAGCCGGTTTCACTCAACTGACAGGGGGGGTTCAAGCTTTCGTTTCATTCATGTGTCATTTAAGAGGTCGAACACAGTTTGCAGGTGCTGAATAAACGTGTCAAACTGACCGCGTCCGATAATGGGTGTCCAGCAGTTACCTGACAGACGTCCGTTACACTTGACAGTTTTTGAAAACAAATTACCTCGTCGGTCGGACGTTTGCTTTACTTTCTCCAAATGATTCATCAGCGTCACCGGCCGACCCGTTATCGTCGTCCTCCACGGTAACGTCTGCTCCAATGACCGGGCCACCCAGGTTCTCCAAGCCCCGCTTCATGACTCCTGCACCATCTTCCTCCGAGGTCGAACCTGCACTCCGGGTGACGGACTGCGGCTCCCTCCCGATGGCGGAGCCCTGAGCTTGCGAAGCCCCGAATCCGATGAGCGCTTTCAGCAACAGCAGGAGCACCAGGGAAATGCTCACGTTTCCAAAGTGAAGCCCCCTTTCCATTTGTAAGACTGGCACATTAGTGAAATATGAGATTTACATGCCAGTGGCCTTGTAAATCTTAACATAAAAAAACTTAAAGTGCAAAACAAACTGTGAAACTATAAAGAAAACTCCGTCGTGTCTTCCAAAACGCCCTTTCAAATCTCTTCTTTAAGTAAACATAAACAGCCACTGGGACACCATGTTATTCCCTTTATACTTGACTCAGACTTGCCTTGGTAACGCTAAGCCCCGCCTTGTTTCTACACGAGGATTGGACAGAAAAATCTCTACGTTCGTTAAAAATTCATGTACCCGTTTCTCATTGGGCGCTCGGCTGTCAATCACACGTACTCCATACTAAGCAAACTACGATTGCATCAGACGTCTGTCAGTCAAAAAGGCGGGCTCAGAACGTGCCTGCCCCCCAAACAGTACACTTCATTGGCTTACCCGCCGTCTGTCAAGACGACGCAGGCGCACCGGCGTCTGCCACACAACTGGACCAAAAGGTGACGCAAAAAAATCCCCGATGGCGAATACAGTGGCGTTCATACGATTGGTGGGATGAGTGG
This sequence comes from Rachycentron canadum, assembly GCA_038496675.1. Classification (NCBI taxonomy): domain Eukaryota; kingdom Metazoa; phylum Chordata; class Actinopteri; order Carangiformes; family Rachycentridae; genus Rachycentron; species Rachycentron canadum. The sequence goes on along the minus strand of CM076661.1, from coordinate 3,054,193 downwards.
TCGTCCGTCCAATAGGAGATACGATGCCGATAAACTGCAACGCCATTGGTCAAAATGTACCCTCGCTGGCTAAATTTAAACGCTGGATTGGATATCTCAGCTGTCAATCACGAGTAGTTGTCAAGACAGCCGACATGAAAGTATCAACGTGGCTGTAGTGTAGTCGACAGGTAGAGTTCCTGTTCCTGATCACGAGTTATGTTTTTTTTTTTCCACTATGGGATAAACAGTCGCAAAGAGTGACGACATAAATGTCAGCAGACTTCTCTTAAACCATTAATTTATTTATTTTTAAAACGTTAATTTATATAAAAGCCACTAAGTTTTCAAATTCCTACTTTATGTTTTCATAAATATAGATTGCATGACAGTTACTTGAACGCATCACAAGGCGTTGGTGGCGGTGCAGATTTTTGGGCGGTATATGAGGTCATCCTGATCCCAGTTTGCTGGGCTCGCATTGAACGCTTGTATTTCTAGCGCCCCCCAGTGTCCATAAAGGAGAACAGCGCACCCACAGTGTTAATTCAGATGTCATCTTTGGCTGGGAAACCCATTTCCCACGGTCTTTGACATGAAAACTCACAAAACTACACAGACTTGGGTTATCAAAAATAATCAGCAAATAATATCTTGATTATTTGTTCAATAATGTATTAGTCTAAAGTTATAGGAAAATTGTGAAATGGATGATTTATTTAAATAGTTGCTTGTTTTAATGTATTTAGTTTTTTTTATCATATAAGACCAAGCAAACCAGCAAATAACTGAAGCAAGAGCCATTTAATTCTTTGGCACTTTTTGCCTTAAAATGACAAATACGTCAAACTTGTTGCCTTTTAATTTTCGGATGAATAATTGTTTCTGCTTTTGTATCTAGTTTTTCAACCATCATCTTATCAAAGAGACAAGAATGAGTCGTTAGAAATAAAACAGAGAGACGTACAAGGATGATTTTGGTCCTGTATTAGATCACAAAGAAAATAGTACCGTCACAGAAAAATTCAATTCACAGTCAATTGGTAAAGAAAGAAGAAATGCTGGTGGAAAAATATCCAACATGGTGTGAAAACTGTTTTACCAAAACTGGGCCACATATTCTCAGTTCAGTTAACTTTTTACTTTGTCTGCAGGCCTCTCGGGGTTACACATCCTAAAATCCAGTCACTTCCAGTTGGTTCATGAGACAAGCATTAGACTAGAATAGAATCAGATCGCCTGCACCCAGTAACTGTGGCTTGTAGAAAAATGTGGCAGCCAACTGCATTTGCATGTTTGCATTAAATTTCCCAGCCTTGATGTTCTCCTGAGTCTCTCATAGCTGTAAATACAAAAACATGAACATACAAAAATAAAACCAGAGTGTAAGGCATGGTGAGCCGAAAGCAGAGTGAACTGCTGCATTTCAAATAGAAAGATATTAGTTGTCTGTGGAAATACAAAATGACGAGATTCTTATTTCCGAACAGATGATGTTTGCTCAGTAAAAGTAGCTTTTGATTGATACTCGGAGTAGATTGGAGGTGTAATATTTTGATTCTGAACTATTTATAGATAATGCAACGTAAATGTTTTTCACTGAAACTTTCTGCTTTTTCAAAGCTGCACTATACAGTTTTAAAATATCTATTATTGTAAGACCAAAAACTGAGATTCAGTAAGGATATGGTGGGACCAGACCTGACCACACATTAAATGTCTTGGATGAAGAGCTGAACACAAATTCTTTTTGAAATGTATTGATTTCATTGGTTCTATTCTATGACTTATTTTGAGAAGTTCTCTATCAAGTTATTTAGTTATCTTTTGTCCCTAACTACAGTATGCTTGATACATTTATATATTGAATTATCTTCCCAAAACTGAATAGTGCAGCTTTCACAGACTTTTAGCAATACTTCCAAACACATTGCCAGCTACACAACCTATTTGCCTACATCTGAAATAAAGACACCGCTCTTTTCCAAGGCACATAAAATGTACTTGCGGTTGTACAAGTTCATGTCTGTGCTACACAGTTCACCAAAGGTGAAACGTTTAAAGCATGTCTGCCGTTCATGACTATGTTAAAATGTTCGCTTAGATCGAAGTTTATGACACAAGGCTTCCTGAGCCCAGACAGCTTGTGTTAAGAAATAAGAAACACTCATGCAGGTCATTTACAGACACAAACACAGTGGAAGGAAGCACATGCACTGAAGTGTTTTTTTTTTTTTCTCTCAACAGTGAGGCTGTGGACTTTAACCCTACTGAGTTGACTAGTGTAACTGCAGGGACCTCTGTTGAAACTGAGAGGAAACCACAAATATTTGTGAAACTGTCTTTACTCAGAGCAGAAGCTTCGTCATTGTGGCAATTATACACTACAATTCAAAACCAAGGGAGAACTACATTTGAGCTGCTATGAACCCGGCTGACCAGTGGCTCGCTAGCTCTGCTCACACCGAGTGTAACAGTGAATCTCGGGACAGATCGGAGCAGATTAACATGAAAGAAATGGACATTATGTTATACTTGACGTCACTTCAACAAGACAAAGCTAAAATGTCTGAGATGATAAATGAGCCAGAGCGGGACTTCTTTTTCTTTTTAAAAACCCTGTGTCAACATCTCTCTGCTTCCATACCAGTGAAACACATGTTGTACTGTTATAATCCAGAAAAAGTCACTTGAACTTTAACACAATGAGCAAATAATGGGAGCTTCGAACCTGCACCACAGGGTTTCTCTAAATTGTCGATCTCATTAGTTTTGGGAGAATATTAATTAGAAAAATTAATTTCTTTAAAAAGTATAACTTCTTTATGTTGTTGACATTATCCCCCCTTCTGTGGTTCAATTAAACTAAAAGACTTCAGGGCATATTAGCTTTCCTACCTCTTATAATGCTGTGAGCTTTCACTTGACTTGACTGGCAGATGATAATAGTTTGATGTACAATTATGGGCTTTAATAGAGTAATTTCTTTTAATACGACGTAAAATTATAATCTCAAGGCACACCTTAGTTTCCTCCTGCAGAACTGCAGTGATTCACTACACTGGTTGGGAACCATAGCACTGCAGACATTCAGTCAAACCCAGTAATTACAGGATGAGCCAACATTCCCAGTGTGACCAGGCCGCCAAACTGAGCTGCGACGATTGGGGGAAAAAAACAGGATATCAGATGTACTTGATTTTACTCATCAGGCACTTTAAAAGTCACAGAATCAGAAGCACCACCACGGCAGGATGAGAAAAATCAAGTGATCCTCAATCTGTATCTGGTTGTGAGATGTGTGAAAACTTCCCTGCTACAGTTTTGTCCAGTTCTGCTGGAGGTGCAGTTTTGTCCAAACCCAGTCGGAGACCGGGGATTAAATCAAAGGCGGCACTTGCGGGAAAGATGAGGTCGTTTGAGAAGAGGGACGACAGTGAATATGGCGAAATTCTCAGTTAACTGGAGGATCCCGAACCTGCACGCTCCCATCCTCCATCCCAAAGTAGGCCCGCTCAGCCATGCCGACGAAAAGCCCCGTCTCCACCACACCTGAGGAGGACACACAAAGACGGTGGATGTGCTGTGGTTGAACCCTATTTTTAAGTTGAACTGCCACTTAGATACAAACACATTTCCTGAAGTCTTTCTCTGCTTTGCTGGTTTTACCCCTTTACTTCCTATTTCTGAGATGTTGTGTGTGATGACAAAGTGTTGGCAGCAGATTAAACACCTTCATCCAGACTCAGCTGCACCTGGCTTCACGCACCAAGAGCTGCCGACCGTCGGCTTCTCACCTGGAATCATCTTGATCGCAGTGTTGACCTCCTTCCACTTCTGAGCCTGCTCAAACTTCCAGTCCAGGATGAAGTTACTGTTGTCAGTGACCACAGGACCCTGAGAGTCAGACAGACACAATTCAGATACCACCTAAGTTCCGGTTAATGCTCAAGACGGGTGCCAGCAAAGTTAACCACACAGAGCTTAAATATCATGATAGTGACCAAAAGGACCACGTTATTAGTATCATCACCATGTTTTTGAATTGTTCAAAAAATAATAACACACAACTGAGAGTCATTTTTGGAGCGTATTAATTAGAGAAATTTAATTCTTGGGAAAAAAACTTTTTATGTTGCTTCATTTCACCAAATGAATCTATGCATTTTAACATTAGAATAACAACATGTCCGACACATCTGTGTCACAGATGAGGACAAGGGGCCAAGGGACTGGATTTTCCTGCTGCATGCTCACTCTCTAAACAGGGGGATAGTAAATGTAAATCATCCTTATTGTCTTTATGATTATTTTCTGTGCTGTAATGTCTTTCAGACACTGAACACATCTGTCACCTGCCCAGCAGGTGCTGTGCTGTTAAACCAGAGCTGCAGCCCTGAAATAAGATTCAAAGACACATAGGATCAGCAGCTACAGTCTCTCTCTCCTGCATCTGTGCAGGTAACAACATCGTTGCAAACAGAAAAGTTAACTCCTCTGGAACGGGCAAAAGGATTCAAATGTCTTTTTTAAGTGGGTTTGCTCGTGTTTAAAAAAATAACTGTTTATAGCACAGTTACAATGACAATTAAAATTTCAACAGTGATAACTAACCGCCTGGCATTTCTACCACGATTTGGTGTGAAACTAGCAACCGTCTCATCTCTTGCTGTGATAATTGGTCACTTACCCAAGTCAGGACAAAACCAGAAAGGTTAAAGTAAGTACGGAGACACTTTTATTAAAGCCCTGAAGCCTTTATCAGGACTGACACATTCCTTTGAGTGGGTGACATCAACTGTCCAGTTAACACAGCGAGTGGTGATTAAAGAGTCTGTGTGTAATCATCGAGGCTTCCTAGATAAACAAACTGGGACCAGTCCACTCTTCAGTACACAACCTGTTTACAGGCTCAACAGTCAAAATGAACTGTAAACACACAAACACCCGCAATAATAAACACACACACTCGCGTCTCCTGCTGCATGTTGCTCATTCAAAGGAACTGAGTAGGAGGTGAATCATTAAAGCTCGACTCTATGGACTGTTAATGAGGCAAACACAGTACATGTGTGGGTGTGTGTTGCCCTCTGTTTTCAGTGCAAACTGTCCTGTTTGACTGTTGTCATGAGCCTTTGCTTTAAGATGCCCTGTGGCGTTTTCTCATACAACAAGCAAAACTTCCTTTTGCTGTCAGTGTCTCTCATCACAACACACACTGTATGTATCACTGAGGCACAACAACAAATGTGGTGAGAACGGATTTTCTAAAGCATTTTAAATCCCGCACTGTCCCACTACTCACGCTTCTTTATTACATTAGTATTAGTGAGTCGTCAAGAGGCAACTTGTGCGACATATTTCTGGTAATCGCTGCAGTGCTCACATGGCTGTAAAGACTGAAAGCGTGTGGAGGTTTGTCAGAGCTCAGTGGGACACACTTGATTAATGAGGACAGTCTGTCACTCACAGACACTGCAACATGGCACAACTGAGCTCAGAGGACTTTACAGTCTTAAAGTTAAAAAACAGACAGAGGAAGAATTCAACAGTTATCCAGAAGCACGTGAGGTCGACTGCACATAAGATACATTATTTAATTCTGACATTTATTTGTCGATATGGAACCTGGTTCTCAGACGCTTTGATAAAAAAAAAAAGAAAGAATCTTATATTGATGTTGACAGTATCAGATATCCAACACTAATCAGTGGAAGTGTTTACTATAGGGCTGCACAATGAATTGAAATATAAATGAAATTGCAATACGGCCAGGTGCATTTTCCAAATTGCAGATGCCCCAGGCTACAAACAGTATTGAAAGATATGTAAAAAGGAGCATTTTTGTTTGGTACACCAACCAAACGAAAATCAAACGGTTAATTAACATCTGCCTGTGTTTCATGGCTCATCACGAGCAGATGTGTGCACGCGTATGTGCATCCTCGTGCAAGTGCACACGATAAAACAACAATTCACTTGTGAAAATCTGGCTCCTAATAGAAATGAAAAGCTCCACAGGGAAGTTAAACCTTGTACTTTGGTTACATTTGGATTAATTTGGTCAATAATCTGATCCAGTGAGTCCTGAGAAGACTCAACAGGTTCATTCAATGTCTCGCTCAAGGACGCAGGTTGTTCTGAGGACGCTTTATTCACTCTTTCTCCCTCTGCTGAATACTGCGATTTAATTATCTCCACATAGAGAAGTGGAGTCAACGTGTAATGTAAAATGTTTCATGAGGTAGCTCCGGATTAGCTCTGATTCTTTCTGAGGAAGGTGATTGTTCTGTCCAAGCAACAGCATTAAAAGGTTTTCTCCACCTGAACCTCAGGACCATCACAGGGGGATCTGACAGTCCTGCACCAAAACACAATTTCACCCAGGAGCAACACAAAGAAAAGCTGTGCGTAATTGTGAAATTGCTGCTGTAACAAAAAAAAGGAGAACTGCTAATAAGAAGTGGTGCAAACAGGAGCAGAGCCAGGCCTCCACTTACGGCTTTACTGACAGCCATCCGTAACTTGGCCTCCCCTCCAAAGCATTTGGCTATCGTCCTGGAGACAGGGACATACGCCATGGGGATCACTTCAATAGGAACTCCCTTTTTCCACTGCTGGCCCAGAGCCTTGGAGTCTTTCCTGAGAGGAGAGACCAGAATACAAAACAGGAGAGTAAGAGCCAAATCTGGACACACACCAGTTTTACACAGATTAAACAATGTTCTTATATTTCTACCTGAATATTTTCTACTTGGCACAGAATTATATTGTAAACTTTTTCATAAAGCTCATGTGTGAGTTTCTTACATCTCTGGTGATTAAACCTCTTGAGGTAAAGAAGCAAATACGAACCTGTAGTCGGCAATGACGACGAAATGTTTCGCACAGCCGGCTACGATCTTCTCCTGAGTCAGGCAGCCGCTGTGAGACGGAGAGAGAGGGTGTGAGACAGATGTCAGAGGATAGACAGCTGTCGCTCTGCTGTCTGTGCTTAAGTGTACTCACCCTCCACCTTTGATCAGCGTCAGGTCTGCATCCACCTCGTCTGCTCCATCAATCGCCACATCCAGCTGTGTGGTAAGGCGGTAAATACAAAAAAAAAAAAAAGCATATCACACAAGCAGAAAACAAAGCAGACATACAACTAGCAGACTCTGGAACCAGTCTCTATGTTTAGAAGTTACAACAGTCAGCTCCAGCATTTAGGCTCCTCTTGCAAATGCATGGGCATAATTACCCACAACGCTCCAATTCAAGCTGACAGGGTTTTGAACGCCAACATATTGTGGCCCTTTCTCATTTCCACAGCTTTCAGATCCATTTGCAACAGGCTCATCATACCTCTGGGTGCCTGTCCAGATCCGACAGCGTGAGGCCGTGCTGCAGAATCAGCTGACGAGCCTGTGGGAGGGAGAAAATGTGACGACCACAAAAACAGCAGGAGTGAGACAGGAAGCCAGGGAAACACGGCAATACCATTTTCTATGTTTACTTTAAAACTACATTTATTCATGCGACAAATTTAAGTTTTACTATTTCTTCTCAAGCTGGGCACTTGTAATGTGTCAGCGAACATGTCAGACAGAAAACATGTTGTGAGGCAACAAGTTGCATGTAAAGCCACGGTGTTAAATGCAGTTGGCAAATACTCCGTTTACATGACAATAATGGGTCACGTTGGTCTGTGCTACAGATACAGCAGCAGCACACGCCTCATCTCGCCGCGCTGCAGGACTGAGCAGGAGATCCTTTGCTCCCACTGCCACCGTGACACGAACTTTACACGACACTGTCCTCAAACTAACCTGGAAGGAGGTGGGCACGCACACGATGTTGAGCTTCTCCTGACGGACTCTCTCTGCTGCAAACAAACAAACAACAAAGACAATGTAACAATGACAGCACATACGACCCAAATGCGGCTGCTCCTGCTGATGTATTTAACATTTCACAACAGAAAAGCACCTGATGCACACGTCTGTTGGCACCAGGTCTGTGTTTTATATACTTATTGTTTATTTTTTTGTGTACAGAGCTTCTGATACTTGTGATTGTAGCTTTGCTGTTTGTTTTTAAACATTTTACTTACTTACTCCTCTTGGTCTCAACCTCAAACATTTGCTTGTAGTGCAACAAACATTTTAAGCTTAAACTCACAAACTGTGTTGAGTTATTGTCTGAAAAAGAGGTTTACTATTGGCTCTAAAGGGGTTTTACTCACCTAATCTGTCCACAGCATAGACGATGGTGGAGCCGCTGCCCACTCCAACCACCTGGTTGTTCTACAGGACAGAAAACTCCTCATAATAAAAACTCAATAAAAACAGCAAAAAGCTGCTGTTTACTTCAGGAAGAGAATCAGAACCAGGTCAGAACATAAAGATTAGTCTTATCATTTCATACATAAAACTCATTTAATGAACTGAGATGATATTGCATCAAATTATAATATTTGGTGTAGTTTACATTATATTATTATATCCATGGCATGTACCAGGTGACGTGACAAAAAACTTGAGATAAACTTTGAAGTTGTTATTTTTTCATCATGTTTCCTGACACTTGTCGGGTTTTGGGAGGTTTAATGTAAATTTAGCACATGAACGACGCAGATAAACTCCTGCTAGCAGCTATAACAAGGCCGAACAAAGTTGGCCCACTATCCCGGGACAAGCATGCATAACACGGGGCTAATTCCCTCCTAAAACTGCCCGGGTTAGATAACGGTGATAATTAACGAGCCAGGCTAACGCCACATGTGTGGGGACTCGGGCTAACTTCGCTAGCTCGGAGCAGGAAGCTAAAGGGAGCAGCGCGGTGCTGTGACCGACCCGGCGGGACCCAGGAGCGGACGAGCCCGCGGACACGTGCGGCTGTGGGTGGGGGAGGCTGAGGCCGACACCCTACCTGGACGTGGTTGTCGACGGCGGCGTACGCGGCCAGTTTCTTCGCCTCCTCTGCCATGTTAGCTACACACTGACCGGGCGGACGCACGTGTGAGCGGCGGCTGCCGAGCCTCCGGGACGCCGAGGAGGGGGGTCCAGCTGCGAGTTTACCGAGGGAGACCCACCCCTGGAGCCTCATGACCCGGCCCACAAGACCACAGACAGGAAGGAGGACCCAGGTTCCCCAGCGGCGTGTGAGCGGCGGAAGGAGCCGTGAGCAGAGCTGTGAGTGCTGCGGCTGGTTTCCCTTGACGGCGCATCACTACCTGGTCTGACTTGGAGATCTGCGGTTATCTGCGCATGTGCAGAACACAGCGCAGCCCGGAAAAACTCTGCATCAATGCACGCGACACATGTTTCTATTATTTTTTTATTATTTATTTGGATTATTTTATTTTAATTTTATTTATGGTCAGTGCGAATTTGCTTTAGTGACAGAAACAGCTCTTTATTCTTTATCATATTATGTTTAAATCAAACAGTTCAACTGCATCATCCACAGTAAAAACACAACTGAATCAACTCATCTGTCAAACTGTTTGTTATTATACAGCATTAAACTGTGTAGTTTAGTTACACACAATGCATCAACAGGCCCATGATGATTTTCACTGAGCCTGATGGAGCTGGAAATCAAGTTTGCCCTGAGGGTGGTGCCAGAGGAGAAGTTATGGCGCTATGAACATCTGAAGGGTTCATCCTCTGGGGAGTGATTTTCATGAAACCTCTTTTAGATTATTAGAGATTTCTTGTGTACATTCAAATGCCAAATGAGTAAATGTGAATATAATGTAAATGAAAACAGCAGAAGGTGAATTACTTTCTTTGCTGATCACATGAAGCACATTTTGATGTTTGTTGTGTATAAACGAGGCTGTAATTGTCATTTCAGTTCATTTAGTAAAACTTGGCTGTAATATGGTTGTTATCCCTAATTACTTATTTCCACTTACTGAAAAATCTTTCTGCATAATTTTATTATATGAGGATTTAAATTTTTTTTTTTTTTTTAATTTATGTTGTTCTGCTTTTTATTATGTTCGGGTTCTTTCAACTTTTCTTAATCTGGTTTTAATTTTCTTTGTAAAGTTCTTTGTAACTTTGTTATACCTTCATTAGAAAAGTTAGAAATGCTTAAATATTACATCAATAACACTTGATACATCCTTATATTTTCTTACAACTACTAAATTGTGGTGTTTTATCTTTTATTTTACATATATATTATTAAATGTTAACTCAAAAATTTTACCAAAATACAATTTTAAAAAATTACAAAATTTTAATTTAAGTCAGGAACTAGATGATGAAGGTTTGATACCAGGTGCAGGTAATTCTCTTGAGTATGTGTGTGCTGTAATTACGCTATCACACTAATTGTAACCATGTGGCATCCTTACATTTTGTAAAGCATTCAAATTAAAGTAAAATCTGTATATACACATGTTCAAACATCATTAACAGCCTGGAAAGGAATTTTGATATTTTAATATTTCACCCGAAAGTGTCTCACAGACACAATAAACACAAGTAAACATGAATATCTACATCACTACTACTTTTTATTTGGCAAACAGCTTGAGATAGTCTCTCTTTTTCAGTGTACAGTATATATATATACTATAATAAACCAACACATTTTGTTTTATAACCATTTTTTTCTCATTTTTACATATTACAGCTTACAAATATAGCTGATCTTTTTGACAAAATTACAGATTCTGTTTGACACCTAAATTAGTATGCTATATAAAAATCCACACATCTTACATTCATGATTAGAAAAAGTAGGCTATATGAAATCAGGAAAGGAAAAGAAACGAAAAAAACGAAAAAACAAAACACCACGGTACGCAATTTCAAACAAATCCAATTAGGAGGAGGGGAGTCAAGGTTTCACAAACGGAGTAGTATGTCTTTCACTCTGAATCCAATGTTAAGTCCTCTGAGAGAAGTTTGCTGCTATTCCAAAATCATCAGTACAGAGAAGATATCAAGGAACAACAACAATACTGTCACATACGAAGAATGGTTTAATCTCTGTACTCAGTCCAAAGTTAGAAACTAATACCTTCCCATGGATTATAATGGAATAGTTGATAAAAACTAAACTTTGCATTGCAAACTGTACATATTACTTCATAGCTCACAATCTCTCTCTTCTCTCACCAGTGCTGTCTTAAGGCTTAGTCCAAGGATTATGCAAATGCTTCCCGAGCCTTCCTTTCATGCCTTGCTATCTCGGTGTGAGACATCTGCTTAAATTGGACATCTTTCTCACATCTGTAAGACAAAGCTGAACAGAACTGCATGAGGGAGCTGCCATTTGGATATTGGGAAAGCAACTAAACCGTAATAAATTCCGGCACTGTGAATTCCTGGTTGACAGGCAAACTTCTTCTTTTTTTTTTTTTTTTTTCCTTGTGTGCAATAATTGAATCAGCACAGAGCAGTTTTTGTACCATGAGGATGGACTGAAAAGTTGCTGTCTTAAAAACACAGCTGGCCTGTCGTAGCTTCGCTGATGGGTCGGCCTTTTGCTGGGAAACCCGAATTTCACCAGTGAAGTTCTGTTTTATACACAGTATTGCTGAATATTGAGCGTTGCATTCAGTTTATTGAGAAGTTACTGTTTGACTTGCTACTTTTTTTTTCTTGTGTAGGATACATGTCCATTGGCATCACATTGTATCAAAAACCCAGATAAGACATGCTTTAAGCAAACCAGTGCTTAGAAATGTTCTTTTTTTTTCTTTTTGTACTGTAGATAACAAGATAACCTTTTCCAGACGTCCTGGATTATTACATGACAACGTTTGCAAGCATTGATCTAATCATAACATCTAAATAGAAAACAAGACCGGATTATTCTAAAACTCATCTTTGAACACTTGTTCACGAAAAGAAAAATTTTAAAAGAAAAGGGATGCATTTTGTTGAATCCAAAGCCCACAAATTTTTTTTTTTTTTTTTTTTCCTCGTTTCTTTTTTAATTTTATTTTCTAACCTCCCCCGGACTCTCCTCTTTACCAGCACTGCACCAGAACTGTGTTGGACTTTGACATGAAGGGACTTTGATATGTAAACACTGCGGCAAAGTCAGATGTAAGACGTGACACTGAAGATACTGTGGAATGTAAAGGAGCAAACAGAAAATAACACATCACTTTCCAGTTTCAGGGGGAAACACACAAAATTATCCTTTTGAACTCAAAATTATGATAAATAAATATTCTATTTCAATTGAACCTAAAATACTTTTTTGTATATTGCTATTAATATATTCTAATATATTCATAATTTGATAAAGATTTCACTATATGTTTTGGTTTGTGCTGTCGTTCTAAATAATTACATTTAGTATATACCTGTGGAAAGTGTTTTCTATTTAGTCGAGCACTTAAATTCCACCTTAAAAATGAGGTTTTCTAAAGAGCTGGCAGGAAGATAGATGAAAAGACAGTTTAGCAATGTGCCCATGACACATACACACACACACACACACACACACTCTCACTCACACACCTTTTTTTCCTCTCCTTAATGAACACTGACATTTATTGGAATGACTTTGAAACTAAATATGTCTGAGCACAAGTGTTCTCGATAGAAAAAGAGGGAGTCACAGCTAAAAGGTGGAGGAATGTAAAGGTTTCAACACTGCACGATGACAGAAATACAAAAGGTCAAGACAGGACTTTACAGTGACCTAAATGCAGTGTTTTTACCAGCTAATTCACGAATGGAAAAGTATTTAAGCACTTGTCAACACAGTGTAAGTATGTAAAGTTTACTCACGCGACAGTGTACGAACACAGTGTGAGGGCAAAGTGTTGAAAAAAAAATACTTACATTGTGCCATTACACCTTTCTAAGTGCTATACAGTGTACACTGGCAGGTTTCTGATTACTTACACAGTATTAGTAAGTACTTTAAGCACTTACCCACAGGTTAAAATGCAGATGCACACGCTGCAGTGAGGGTATTGTAAAGTGTTATCATACAAAGTAAAGACAAAGTGAGAGGAGAACATGGAGGTATATGGCACTGAACGATCTGACAGGGTCAAACGGAGGTGAAACAGGGAGTTCTGGACAGTCCTGTTTTTTTGTTTTGTTTTGTTTTTTTTTTTTCCCAGCAGAACTTTTCCCCAGAGAGATTCTGTCTGTCCACGTTTGGAAAAAAAAATAAAAATTCCCACAGCTCTCGTCTTCCTCACGCGACTTCCCACGTTTCCAGTGCTTCACCTGTAAGAATGTTCTTATCAGATACAAAAATCAAAACAGTCGGTATTTCTCCTTTTTGCTTCCATACAGTTTTGCATTGAAAAATATGTTTGTTTTGTTTTTTTCAAATTCTCATTTTTCTTGAATTTTTTTTAAATTTTCCAGACGTCTTTGTGGTTCCAGAGCTCGTCTCCATCTGTAGCTACATGTGTTGGGCGTCCATTATGTCCAAGTATTTGGCCTCAATGATATGAGGAAGCACGTTGTTCCTAAACACAGAGGAGACAGAATTTGTATCAACTGTTGGACCGAGAACGAGAAAGAAAACATGAGAAAGAAGAAGAAAAAAAAAAACCATGTCAGATCTTATCACATGAGATTGATCACTTCCTTCACAGTGGCAACAGTGAACCGAACAAGAGAGTTATCAACAATACAGTGGAGCTGGTTTCTACAAGAATGTGAGTGGGTGGGAAAACGTTGTATATACAGTTTATCAGGTAGAACCGGCCTAATACAGCAGCCCAGCTGGAAATTCTGCCTTTGTGACAGTTTAAATGTTCAGCTTTTGGTTAAAAGAAAGTGTTGATTTGGTGTCTGATCAGTCTGGAGGCTGTGGTGCTGCTGAAGTGAAGGTGGTTAAACAAAGAGAAGCAGCTCTCAGCAGCTAAACGAACGTAATGGATCATTAATATTGACGCTCGTATGCTAATCTGCAAAAGTGTGAAAACCAAACTGATCAACTTATGAAGAAAAAAAAAAGTGTATGTTATAAAATCCTCACAAAGTAGGAAAATCCTGCTGGTTTCTAAACAAAGTTTACTCCTCGTCTTTAAAGTTTAACAGTTTTTTAGCTGCAGAACTGCATTATTTAAGACATCCCCTGAGTGTGATGCACTGAAGAAAGTCAAGGAGAGCGTGGTGAATTATTCTGTGAATATACAAATATCATATATAATGCACTGCGCCCATCTGCTGTTAGCACTGCAGCCACTGTTCTCACACATTAGTGAAACTGAGATGATGAACTGCGGCACAAGACGTTTGTATCTCAACTCAACTGCCAGATGTTTCCAGCTGGAAAACATTTAACCTTGTTACAGAATCTAAAAATGTAATTAGGAAAAAATATAATTATCTACTTCATCAGAAGCTGCTTTGTGGAGAGACATGACGTTCAGAAAACAACATGTTTCCATCCAGAGGCAGATTCAGGTCAGACGCTGCACTTGTTACTCGCGAGCTGCTGAATTTCATCTCGGTTTAAAGCACTTGAGAAAATCATGCACTGGGACAAAATGGCCACGGTGGTACCTGATTGGGATTAGCAGGATCATGAGCAGAGGGAAGATCATCTTCATGTACGGTATCGGGTACATGCCAAATGTACACAGCACCAACAGCTGCATCATCTGCAGGAAGGTGAAGTAGTGGATCTTCCTCTGGGGCACTTTGCGGATGTAGTGGGTGGGCGGGTAAGACGTCTGCAGGAGGTGAGAGGATCAGGACAGATTAAAACACAATCTCCCCTGAGGCTCTTTTCCTCGCTGTCCTCAGGTCTCCTGCAGTCTTAGAGAAATGACTAAGGGAAGTGGACGACCCACACACCTCTGAGAAGTGCACTAGATCATAAATAACATTTCTCTTTCAGTGGATACTTTCTTAAAAGTACAATAAGTGTATTTATAACATGAGGGGTCTCCTGTGTCAGGGTGTGAGGGGGGGTACAGGAGACAAGTTGCTAATGTTATTTTAAACCTGCACTCAGTGGGATTATTATATAAAAATGTATATTTCCAGGCTGCAGTAGACAAACAATCTCATCTCCCACAACTGATCCCAACTGATCTACTGTCAGGTCTTTAAACAGCAGGTTACGGTTTGCTATCTACCTGGAAACACGATTCATCAGAAAAATCCAAAAACAGGACTCAACAAATCTGGATTCTCTGCAGTCGAAGGCTGGAAATCAAACGATAAACTTCCTGTGCCACAGCGGCTGAAATGTAACAAAGCTTCTCTTTGTACACGTTGGCTGCGGTGACATTTGGTGATTAAACACAAGCGAGTGAGACACAAAATGACATTTGTTGAATAGTTTTCTTGTCCGTCACCTTCATGCTGTTGCCTCTCGCTGCCATGTGGAGGCACTAATGTGTGACGTTATCAAGTACAGTTAAGAGGAGGACGGCAAGTGTTGCTTTACTGAGACGGTGGGAAGGTTAAATCGGACACATGGAAACACAAAGAAAGGAAAGAAAGTCTCATAGTTTCCGATTATGTTTCAAACTGTCTGATCGTGTTAAAGAGCTCAGCAGATAATGAGGAGATGAGCGTCAGGAAGCATCTTTATGTGGCTGATACCCCACACTCCAATAATACTGTTACGAGCTGATCTGTCTTATTTCACCAAACCCCACCCACCATATATTCAGAGTAGATTAAAACAAACACCCAAAATTATATTTGCAAATATTATTTGACTCAGGTCTGCTCCTGGCGCTGGGCACCCAGTCAACTGTTTGATCTGCAGAGCCCTGCGACATATGGTCACACACACACACACACACACACACACACACACACACACACACACACACACACACACGCACACTTGTTTATTCTCTCATCGTCTTACACCACACACACTTTCTCACCTGCTCCTTGAGGAGGAGAGCCATGCGGTCGCACATCTGGTTTCCGTCGATGGAGGTGAGGGCGATATAGAGGAAGAGGCCGTACAGGACGGGTTTGGGGATCCACTGCAGTGGGACGGGCAGCAGCAGCACCGACACGCCGATGAAGATGTTGGCAGCCAGAGACGTCAGCCGGGTCTCCTTCACCTGGACAATACTGAGGAAACACATACACAACAACAACAACGACAACACACACCAATGAATTGGTTACTGGAAAGAACACAATTGTTTTATACAATGCAGCAGACAATATTTTTTCTGGCATTGTCTTATCAGCGTTGTTGCACATTTTCATTTGAAAACCTGAATTTTTCAGTTTCGTCGACCGTCACCAACAGATGAAGGTCGTAATCCTTTTTTTGCAGGAATAAGTTTTGTGAGTCGTATCAATAACAGACCTCGTTTTCCCGATTCAACATCCTCAGTCCATTGAGAGTGTGTGTGTGTGTGTGTGTGTGTGTGTGTGTGTGTGTGTTCAGGCTCAGATGTAGTGTTGTGTCATCTAAGCTGACCAATCATCTATATCTTTGTGTGTGTGTAACCTGTACAGTCCAGAGAAAAGAGAAAGGTGAAGCAAGCATTAATTAAACAGGTGTTTTCTAACAAGAATAATAATTAAACATTAATTAAGGGAGGCTGCAAGATCATCAGAGAGAAACAGAGGCAAAAAATTATGACATTTTTGCCACACAAAGCAAAAACCAACTGTTCTTTCTCTAACCGTTCTTGTTTTTGAGTAGGTTTTATCTCTCCAAGCCCCTAAAATTATATAAATCTTCGAAGAAGAGGAAAACAACGTGCGAACTGTGCTTTTGAGGTTACGGCTCATAAACTTTGAAGCTCTCTCTCTTTGGACTTCAGATCTGTGGACACCTACATAGTCTTGTCTTTGTGTAGTTTTGATTCATTTCTATTTATCATTATCACTCCACTTCAGTCTGCGTTGTACTTTGCTTTATAACTTTTTAATGTGAAATACTTGAAAGGAGCTGAATAAATAAATAAACATCATTAAGGTGGGGGGGGGGGGGGGGTGATAAACAAAAGGTTGGGCTTTACTGGGGTTTTTTTTTTTTTTTTGCAAATTTTGCATAGACAATTAAATTTGTATATTTGAAATATTAATTTCCTGATACTTTCAAGAAGCCTGGATTTCATATTTTTCTAATTAGCTCTCATATAGCAGATTGTCTCCCATGACCCATTTATGGCACTTGACTACTTAAAGAATCCTGAGTATATGCAAACTATAATTTTGCTCGTATCCGTGTGGCCAGAGAGATGAACTTAATCCTCTAATCTCTTCAAAACTCGCTCACCTCCTCCACCCGCAGAGAAAATGGTTAGTTACATAGTAATCATGCAATCAGAGACGAGCAGGATACAGTAGCCTGCAACACAAAATTACAGTCACCACACGCTCTGAAGACGACCTTTAATTGAGCGTCTGATTAGCGCCGGCGGTGAGAGGGCGGGTAACTCACGTCTCGTAGAGGTGCCCCCCCTCCACGCGCTGCTCCACGAAAGCCAGCTGGCGCACATGGAGGGTGGAGTGGGGGAAGGCGGCGTGCATCCAGGGCAACCCCAGCACCGACATCAGTATGTTAATGAGCCCGGAGAGCATCAGGTCCCAGTGATACGCCGTGCCCTTCAGCAACCTGAGGAGCAGTGAAACTGTTACACACAGTCAACAACATCGCACTGCGGCACAACAACTCACCTGAACCCACACAGAAGAAAACACACACGTGTACACAAGTTCATTTACACACACAGGGACGCACAAAGAAGACATCTGCATACGCTAATATTTAGAAGTGAGCAGACGTGACAGTTGTCAACACACACACACACACACACACACACACACACACACACACACACACAAAGGGCATCACTCTCCTAAGGTTAGCGCTGCCCTTTAACACAACCTGAATACACTCACTCACTGATTCTTCTCACACCAGAAAATTCATGCACATGTTCACTCATCATGAAACCAGCACGTCACTTTAACTTTATACAAACAAATGACTGCAACCTTTATTTTTCTGCTGGTGTTAAATATCACTGATGATAATCTTCACGTACATGTGTGACATTGACGCCTCAACGTTGTAAATCAATGACAACTTGAATGGATGAAGCCTGAGTCTGTGACTGAGTGAACACAGCTTTTTCTCTTCAACCAAACTGCACAAGTCATTTTTAGGTTAAAAGTTTGTTTAGTTTATATCTACCTGCTTAATGATGAAAGAGATTTCAAATAAATAAATAGATAAGACAGAGAGTGTGATGTGAGACCTTTGGAAGGAAGAGAAACTGCCAAATGGTTCAATAAAGATCTTATTTCAGACTAAGACAGATGTCAAGAAAATAAAAGCACATGGAGGATAAAACAATAAGAAGAGAAAAGTAGGACCAGAAATAGCCACCAGCTTTTCCAGCTTCTGTCCTGTTATTTAAACATGAGGGATGTAGTGACGGTCAGATGAACAGGCGTTTTTAAATTTTATTTTATTCTATTTAATTTTTTTGTGCATCATAAATAAGTAACAGTAAATTCTATAAAACGATGTGAAATAGTGTCAGACAGATTGATCCTCTTGGAAAGCACTGTTTTTTTATGCTGCTGTTTTGCCTACAGGTGAATTCATCCTTGTCCAGAAAGACATTTAGATCCAATTAATTTTTCCCCCACAAATGTATGAGAATGAAATTCCATCATTATAGATTTTGACTGTGGGGCCGGTTGATAGTGCGTCTGTGGGGCACGGATTAGCTCTAAATTGGTCTGTTCAGTGCAAATTTAGACGAAGTGAAAAAGTAAAAAGAAGTAAAAGCTCAACATCGTGCTTTGGCTGTGAGGCGTCTTCACAGCTCCCCGACTGTGCTGATTTGACTCAGATGTCAAGTTTCTGGCTCAGTTCATCTGCTCTCCCTAACAAACCGGCAAAGATCCGGTTACAGCAGAACCTGAAGTCGGGTCAGCGGATCCCTAAAGGTCCCTGGTGGCTTTTGGAGGGTGACTGTCATTAACCGATCCTCTCCAGACAGTTTTCTAAATGTGTATGGAGGAATTTATGATGAAATGAGGGCTTTCTGTTGGCCGTACCTGTTCTCCGGTGCGTTGGTCAGCGAGACGACGATGTTCTGGTCGATGAAGATGAGGAGGGCCAGGAGGAAGCCGAGGCCCATGGCGCTGACGACGTTCATGGCCGTCAGCCGCTCAAATGGAGCGACATTGAAGATGGGCCGGTCGTGAACTTTAAAGACTGGAACTGTTCGAAAAGGAAGACAAAACAAGTTCAATTTAATGTCCAGATGTTCTCCTTCATAACTTTAGCTTCGAGCTAACTGACTGTATCACTGCCTATGTCAAGATTCCTTTATGTGATGACGTCCTGTGCTTTCAGATTCATTACCACTACTTCCAAAGCTCCACTGATTTTTATCTTTACAAACAGGTCTGTCCCTCAAAGTGCTGTGATGACTCATGTTTTCACGCCAGCAATCATTTCACCAGAGGGGCTGGATTTCTTTCAAATGCCTGATATCTCATTTAGGGCTGTATCCCCTCCACTGCAGTTGAATTAAGTGCAGTTGGTTAAATTTAGGAGGAAGTGACAATAAAATAATGGGTCTATTATCTTATGACTTATTGTCTCAGGAGGCAAAGAAACAGAAAATTGGCCAGGCACTTAAATTTTAATTCACTTGAGGGTTTGGCGCTCGCCTCTGTGTTTCTGTGTCGACCCCTGGAGAACAGCTGCTGCCTTGGCAACAATGAATGGAGATTCAAAATGATGCTAAACAATATAGGATAAAAACTGAAAATGTCCAGTGTGTTTTGGCCTGTGCCTTGATTAAGGAACATAAAAAGACAATAAAGGTACCAAATGAGGGAGGCCTCACAGTTAGAGAGCCGGTCCTGGGGTAAATAGGCCATAAGTTTGAGCCTTTCAGCCACTTTCAAACAACCTCTGGGCTTAAATTCAAAGTACACAACACAACAAAGAACCAATGTGGCTGTATATATTACAACAAACTCCCTAATAAACATTAAGACACGTCTGTTTTTCTCTCTGTCACCTGAGTTAGTACAGAAACACAACACAAGAGCTAATAACAAAAGCTGTAAGAAAAAAATATGCCTGTCCATGTTGTCTAGTGTTGTGATGTGGGAGGCGTTATTTTGGGAATCCATTGTTTTGTGAGTAAAAGTTGTGTTCATTTTCTCCACAGAGCCTGTTGTCGACGTGAAACTCTCCTGAATGAATCACGAGCAATTAAAAAAATCTGCTTCTTTGATAAAAACCCAAAGGTACAACTCGAAGAGAGGTCAACTACAACTCCCACTGTGCATTTAAGTGAAAAAAAAAAATCATGTTTTTCAGGAGCCAGTGGCTCACAATCGTCATGATGTAGAGTTCAGCATCATGTTTCTATAATATAAAGGCACCTTGCATCAAAAGGGAAAATTGTTTCTTTCATCACTATTCACCGTCAGGTGAAAGCACAACATACAGATAAAAAACTAATGGTTTTCACATCTACCTGGTGAAATATTCTGTTGTATCAGAAAACTGAGGATAGGATTAAAACTCAGCTACAGAGCCAACTCTTACACAAATACTTGTTATACTGTTATTAACCTTTTTTCATTGATTTGTATCTTTGAAAGTTGCCACTATCTGTGATTTTCTGTACGAAGGAGCTACTTTTAACTGTGCTCATTTTTAACCGCTCCTCGATTTAAACGTGTACTAACAGCTACAGTAAAAAAAACAAAACAAAACAAAAACAATATTGTGTTTATGTTTGTCGCAGGCCAATAGTAACACTCTAGGATCAGACTGTAAAATTTAATTTAGCGTGAAAAACTGCAATGCACTAACTGCTCAGTGAAGCAACAAATGATACTAACGCTCAATGTCACTGAAAAGGTAGGATCCGATGAAGGAGAACATGAGCACTGAGATCGGCAGGGCGCAGTCCGACAGCACCTCCCTCACTTTGGCATGCAGGAATGGACTGAGAGAGAGAGAGAGACAAATAATACAGGAATACAATTACTCTGGACAAGACAAGGACAATGGCTGCAATCCTGACACTGTTTAAGTACCTTGGTCTGCTTACACAATTGAATCCAGCTTTGAGGGTGATTTGATTACTGGGAGCAATCAGAAGTAGAATATTAATGCTTGTTAAATCACAGAGTGGAAGAGACCCTTCGACAGAAAAAAGGGAGCTTTGTGAGAGCCGGCCTGGAAACTTTCTGCAAGCTCCATCACTCCCAACACTCTTTACAGTTCAGGCCCACCTCAGCAGTATTCGTCCTGGCCAGCAGCGCTCCCATCTGAACACGATTTAAACTTCTCCAGTGATTTATCTTGCAGAGTGCTGCAGCGCCGCAGTGCTGCACATACCTCCGTTTGAACTGGTAGAGGGTGTAGCCCATCCATAATGTCCCGAGCATCAGCAGGAGGCAGAGGACAGGTCTCTCTCGAGTGCACTGGATGAAGGATTCAGGGAGGGCTAACTCCACGCTCCTGTTTCCTCCCAACAGGTCTCCGCCCTGACGGAAGTCCACTATGCTTCTGTTAGCCAGCGTGGTGGGGTCGTGGTAGTATCTGTGAAAGACTGAATCACATCTACAATGTAAAGGCTGTGAGATTACTTTGTTGTCCATAACGGCTCAGGTGATGGTAACATCACTCAATAGGTCGGTTCTTCCACCATCTCGGTTTAAACCGATATATCTCAACAACTGTTTGATGTATTGCTGTGAATTTTCAGTACAGGTGAATTACACGTCCCAAGACAATGTATCGTAATGACTAAGGGTGATTTGCTGACTTTAGAGCCACCATGAGGCTTTTGAGTGAAATGTCCAGCCTATTAACTACTGGATGAGATGCTATGAAATCTGATTATCGATGTTGATCTTTTAACTTTTCCAAATACTATGCTATGCTAACGCTAAACATTATAGCAGCCAAAACTTCAGCATGTTAAACTCGTCACAGTGAGGGCAGCTAGCTGCTCTTTGAGACTGAGGAGTCTTAGTCTCCTTCAGTGTTGACAGTGAGAAAGAGGCCGATACTGAACCGAACACGTGAGTGAATACAACGGTTAGACTATGATTATGACCTTGTTGCTTGATTAACCATAAAATTATGTACAACAAAGAAAACACCCAGCTTCAAAAACAGTTTGTGTTGTTTATGCTGCAGTTAGAGGAGAAAAAAATTCAAAAAAATACTAAATAAAGGTAAAATATTGGTTCGGGAGATGGTGGCGACAAGGACCGTAAAGTCTGCAGAGAGAGCTTCATAAAAATGAGACAAACCTGCTGAGCTGTGGCTCTGCACTAAAACCTGATCAACTGGATTGAACCACAAGCTCTTATGTTGCTTGATTGCGGACATTTGGCTCAAACACGTGATGTCAGTGTTTCCCAGGACAGTAACAAATATTAAACATAAATGCACTGTTCGATTTTGTCTCTGGGCTGGACTAGATTGTGTTTAGTGAAACCAGCCCTGACACACACTCCACAACTACAGTATAAACAACCCACCAATATAATTTATGTCTCCTCTTTTCATGAATGTCCCTTTGGAGGCTGGAAGGCAGAAATTCTCAGACTACTTTAAATAAGGAGGAGGACATAACCCGGCCCACACAGGTAGAAATCATTTCTATCATCACTTTCAATAAAGAGTGTGACACAGGCTGCGTTCATCTCCCTCCACAGGCCTTTTCATCAGACCAGGGGGAAGTTATGTGGCGGACAAAGTTGTACAGGAGACTAAACTAAATAAATGAAGACGTCTTGGGTGTGCCAAGACGTCTTCATTCATGTTACTGGAAAACGTTCTGGCTGCAAAGAGTCAACAGTGTCATAAGTTAATGTTATGGTAATGGCGTATAAGCTCGGAGCATATTTTACAAATGGTTTCTTAAAATTGAACCACTGCACTGGCAATCTCCTAAACAGGATATCGTATTCAAAATAAATTATATTCTGGTATCGTCACCTCCATTTTTTGCAAATGAAATTGTGTAAAATATTTATGATATACTAAGACAAGGTGGCGGTGAAGCTAGCGATAGTGTAATATGGCTCCAGGCTGGGTCCGAAATCTGGGTTGATTAAATTAGTACGTCTCTCGTTTAGTAATTTGGTATCTCTCTCAGCCTATCAGTCAGCTGAGCCAACAGTAAAAGAGGAGATAATGCATTTTACCTCTAAGACAGAGTCAGAGCTCTTGATCTGATGAAATACTCACCTGACCTGCAGGTACTGATGGGATGATATTTATGATTGTTGTGAGTTGCAATTATTTTGGCCATATAATATAATGCTGACATGAAATATTCATATCGTCCCACGTCAGGTATCTGATTACGGAGGAATTGATCTTATTAGACTGATTAACTGATCAGTCGATTGTGTTACCGTGGTCTTGGTTGTCTTTTACATCATATATTATAATTCATGTCTGGCATCACAATAGAATTCAAAAATAATGGTTTGTTCTTTAGTAAGTAATCCTTCTGTGTGACTGAATTACTCTACAGAAGTAGAGAAGACACTAGAACTGGGAAAAACTATTTGACGTTTTTTGAGTAAATGGACTTAGATTATCTGAAGTTAAACAAAGGACTCTTCAGTCGAGAACAGCCACATTAGATTATAGTGAGTGAGCTCACTTAAATTATAATCTCAAAAATTCAACAACAATACAGAGTCAATTTAGAGCTTTTAGAGGAGTTTTTTTTTTCTCCACTTCACTGTAACAAACTGCTTCGAAATCATCGCTGACACTTAGTTACACTAACGCTGGTGGTGGACGTGACAGCAGGTATGATGCCAGTGTTATCTGATAAGTCAGGGCTGACTGCAAGCTCCTGATTTGCACAGACAAAATTCCAGTTAACGTGGCAGTGAGAGAGAGTAAAGCTCCAATAAACAAAACGTGACCCTGTGAAAACAGAAATGTAAACAGCTGCAGGACCAGAGAGGAGACAGAGAGACATCCAAACTTACTTTTCACTGTGCCTTTCACTGCGTCCACCACAAACGCAATGGAGATGAACAGGGCGATGACCTCCTCTGTCGACCTGTGAAACCACAGTGACAATTGTGGTTGTTGTCGTTGTTATTGTTTCCTGAGTATTCAGATACTGTCAGTGTAAACTTTACCCGTACGCCTTTATTTACTCATTTACTTTACTGTTGAAACTAAAATAAATGGCTGATGTTTCTGACTCATACCTGGAAAAATATTCACATAAAATTTCAAAGGCAAGAGAAGTGTGTGCGATTGTTGTTGTGTACTGACCTTCATGCATTGTACTGAGAAGACACAACTAGAACAAGGTCTACAGGCAGCTACACTGGAGCTCATTCTCACAATGCAGCTCAGACATTCACAGTTTGTATTGCAATTGAAATCCAAATAAATGTGACTAATGCTGCATTGGAACTGAAACAAAATCTGTGTTTTCTTTAAATGATCCTTAAAATGATCCCACAGTGTCTGTAAATGTCACAAAGGGACGAAGTAGCAACAACACAAAGCAGTAACACACACAATGTAAAAAGAAATAAAGTAGATGTGTGTGAGTGAGTGTGAACACAGAGGAAATCGAAGTTGGCACATACAAACATGCAACGTTAGTGGGAGTGAAAAACAGCAACATTTAGATTTCAAATATGTGCTTGGTTTATTCAAATGTGTGTTTTATGATTTTGATGTGAGGACTGCCTGGCAGTTGAGGTCCTGCCTCTTTGGCTTTGGGTCATAATATATACAGATATAACACCACATTTTAATAAAAATAAATATATTTAAATATACATCACAGATTGGAAGAGTTGTATATTTTACTAGAATCAGTGTGAATCTGATTTTTAGAAATAAGTGGATCAGTGACATTGCTGCTTTTCCAAAATCGAGCCCGGCAGCGTCCCTGAGCTTTTCCAGTGTAGGAATACGTGCATCTTCCTAGTTTGTGTGTGTTTTTATATTTACTACACTTCAAGATTTGTAGTTGGTTTCCCTTAATGTGTTTGCTTTCTGTCTTTGTGCTTTGTCCTTGGGGGCCACCGTACATTGCCTCGTTACCTTCTCCTCACGGACTTGAGCTCAGAAAAGCGGAGGGTTTGAGACAGTTCTTATTTCTGTGGCGGTTGGTTTAAGGGGCTTTTAAAAAAGGGAACCAGAAGATCTGAACTGGATTTTCTTCAGACTAGATCTGAACCTGTCGCACAGAATGAACTCTGCTTTTCTTTAGGAACTGTTTGTTGTACAAAACAGACTTTTCTGTCGAGTGCCAGTGATTTTGCAGCAGACACTGTCACGACCAGCCAATTTAAAACATTTTCCTGTTTGACAGAGAAGAAAACACGCCAACAGAGGAAAGGGAAATGTAAGAATTGATTCAATAAATTAGACTGTACTGAAAAAAACAAAACGATTAAAGTGTGCGTGCAGGTGAGAAAGACCTTTTGAAGAGCTTCATGAGCAGGCTGACGTTGAAGATCCCTCCCAGGATGAGGAAAAGGCAGTTCCACAGACCGATGCAGGCATAAAAAGCTGGGAAGTCCAGGTTGTAGTCGTCACAGATTCCTCGGATCACTTTAACACAAACACACAAAACACACACACAGAAAAAAATGAAAACACATCATGAAATATCTAAAACAGTATTAATCCTTATTAACAATCCGCTCTCACAACCTCAGGACTGTATTTAATGGCTTCTTTGCAGCTGTAAACATGTCATCCCTTCACATTGAACTCATCCTTGGCACATTAGTGGTAATGTATAAGGACACTGTAGTGCTAATCTGGGTAATTTTATAAAACAGAAACAAAGTGATGAAATGTTCCTGTCCTCATAATTCATCAAAATTCAATCAGTTGCTCATGAAGAAATACAGTATATGTGATGAATAAACAAACAAAAGACTGAAGAAGACAGATCGATGTTGACTTAATCCATAAATAAAAAAAAGAAACTGGGTTAATAAGGAGCAGTATTGATCATCTTTTGGACCCTTTTGAAATACAGATGCTTTAAAAATGATGGATTAATACAGACACACACAAAGAAAGAGAAAAACAAACATGTCATTTTTTTTATCTTTATTTAAACGTGAAAATCACATGTAGAAGAGTCAAAAGAATTGTGATGTATCTGTAAAAACCATAACAATTGTAATCCTGAGCAGATTTGTGCGTAGATGAGTTACAACTTTACAAACAAGCCATTGTTCTGCTCAGACAGCCTGCTGGAAATGTACTATAATTATGCCCATGAGAATGTGCTTAGCACAATTCTAACCCATTTACTTCAAAGATCATCACACCACAAACCCAACAAACAGCTTCAGTATTAAAACTACATCTTGGCATCGGAGTCGCTGCTTTTCCTCATCACTGCCCGATTCTGCAGCTTCGAGCCGTCAAGATCGTTTAAACTCCAACCAACACAGCGATGCTGTTGGGTAAAAACCATATAACAGTTCATGTGCTGTTGTCTCTCTGGACTGAATATAAAGTTTACGTTTTCTTGCACGCGATGGGTGAGCTTTCTGACCCGTAGGCCCCTGAAGTCAACCGTTACATGACATCAGAAAAACCTACACGATTGGACATGGCGTTTGTGGACATTGCGCTTTTTGTTCGACGAACACCTGTTATGGCCACGTGTCGACAAAAACTGTGTGGAAATATGTTTTTCAACAAGACAATATTGAGACGACAACAACATCATCAACACTAACTGTGACTAATATGAATGCGCATTATAATCGAAAAAAAAGAGAAAATGTTCAAATCAAATTTTTTTTTTTAAATTTAGTTTAAAGGAGTTTTTCTTCTTTACTTCTTGCTGGTGGCGGTGGTGGTGATTGTCACGTGACAAGAGCTTCGGCTTTAGCAAGAGGTTGTAATACACCCTCTGAGTAGCTTCACATCTTCAGGGCAACCTGGAGGCTACACTATAGTTAGCATGTTAGCTAGTTAGGTAGCATGGTTAGCATGCTAGCTTCAGTAGAAGAAAACGTGAGAGAGTTAACATTGGTGTTGCTTATCGCATCTGAAGGCAGCACTTGATGAGTAAAGGAATTAAGTTTGACATCTATTAGCATTAACAGCTGCTAATGTTAGCTTTGTAGCAATGGCAAAACCTACAAACAGCTCCTTTAAAAAAATTAAAGTTTTACTAAAACTTAAAAAGTTATGATGAAAAATGTGAGTTTTTTTGCTTTCAATCCTCACAGCTCAAGCTCACAGCATTAGACACAGGACTAAGAATATACTTTAAAAAACTAAAAAATGATCAACTAATAGCTAAAATAGTCTAAAAGGAGTTGTTTCCTGGTTAAAGAGGAAGCAGATGAGGTTGATGAAGAAGAGGAGTTTCTAGCTGCTCCTCTACACGGCTGGGCGCCTCCTTCTCTTGATGTTGTCTTCCCCCCCACCCCCCACCCACAGCCTCCTTTTCGAGTCAAACGCTGAAAAGATAAGTGTGTTTCGGCGGAGCTGAGTCGAATCAAAGAGGGGAAGCCTACCGCTGATGAAGATGGCGAGGGGAGCAGTGGTTAGAGGGATGACTAGGGGAGAGCCAGCGAACAACGAGTAGATGACCCCACCGATGCTCTGGCCGATGATGGTCTTCCGAACATCTGTGCAGAGAGGACACACGCAGAGAAAACACAGGAGGAAAGGCTGATTAATGTGCACGGACGTCTGCTGAGCTAATTTCCAATTCATTTTTCTAACAGCGAATGTAAATATGAGGAAAATGGGACAAACACAGCTAATGTTTTTATATAACACTGAATCAATGCCTACTTAATATGTGAAAATAGTTACCAACTGTGATGAACCCACTGAGCTTTATTTGTCTCTTTTAGCGTTTGGGTTTAGTTTTATGACAGATTTTCATTCAGCTGGGAGGAAGCTGCCAATGTCAAGGTCAAAGTGAGAACTGAAAACTCAAGGTGACTGTGCTGTTGTTTCTTCTTGACTGTGACAAACGTCAAAGAAGGCAAAACAGTGGAAATGTCTAAAAAGCATTTTAAATCTAATGCTTTTCTTTGCACTTTTATTCTCATAATCTCCATCTTTGTCCTTTTGTTTATCTGTATAACTTTTATTCTTTAAGTTGTTTTTTTTGGCATTTTTTCACCTTTATTCTAAAAGTTAGAGATACAGCAAAGTTAGGGAGAGAAAGGGGGGATGAGCAAAGGGCTGCAGATCGGATTCAAGCCCAGGGTGCGAGGCTTTATGAAGGATAAAGCCTTTATGGTTTGTGCCCTACGAGGTGAGCCACAATAGACTGTATATAAAAAAAAAGGACAAAAACTCTACTCTGGGTCTTTAAAGTGAAGCCAAGGCTGAAGAGCCTTAAACCTGAATTCTTTCTAATGACCATCAGGGGGCTACTCTATTGGTTTAAAAGAGAAGTCAGATTGAATTGTCTATGTGAAAATGTCCCTACTTCTCACTTGATCTATTAGCTCAGTCTTTTCTTTATGAGTCTCAGTCTCTAGTTTCAAGTCTTCAATAGAATATGATCATTTTTTTAAATGATGGTCCATTTAGAAGAAAATTGACGATAAAGCAGGGGATGGATTAGGGGGCGTGGCTACTATGTGATTGACAGACTCTACCAGCCAATCAGGATAGAGCACAGAGCAGGTCAGATCCACCCCTCACTCCTCCTCAGCTCCACCTTCTCCTCCAAATATGGTTTCTTCAGGCTTTAAAAAAATCAAGATGGCGATGGCCAAATTACAAACTGGAGGCTTCAAAATGGCGGCTCACAGGACCGTGTATTTGTCAGCTTGTTATGAGTTTCTTCTGACCCTTAGAGGCCAAAAATCAAAAATAATGCTGCTTTATATTTAAAATGCATGATCAAATTGTGAAACAACCACAATCTATTTCTTGATGAATAAAGTTCTATCCTTGAATCGATTGGAAAATACTGCAGCTTCCATAGGTTTTATCAACAATCATCATCCTAACATGACATTATTATGACTTTTAAAGCTAAGGGTTAATGACATTACTGTAGCACACAGTCAAAAACACTAGTGCTTCTTTTTGTTAAAAATAATCCATGTGTAGATATGTCTGTGGGTAAAATAAATAGGAAATTTACAGTGTTCATGTGTCTCCATTGATTCAGTTTGTGTTCTTACCAATCTCGCCACGTGTGCTCTCATCATTGAGGGAGCCGAAAGCGATAGCAGGGAGGAGGATGGCAATGTAGAGGAAGATGGCTGTGGTCATGTACTTCAGCAGGGTTTTATTACTGCCAACTATACCTGAGGGGAGATGAACACAAACACATGAGTCATATTCACCTCATAATACAGTGGAGGGGGCTCAACGCTTTAATATCAAAATGACAAAAACATTAGCACAGTTCATCTTTCAGCGCCTCCACAATATGGAGCATCTGGTGAGTTACAGTAAAGCTATTCTACCACGACTCACGCTCACTTCTGCCCTTTTTAAAGAAGAGTTTTGTGCTATCCATCATTTTGTAAGAGCATTTATCGCTTTTATCCAAATGATGGATAACTCATTTTGAAATAAAACACTGTAATTGGCCTCTAATGTAATCACAATGATTTTGGTCCTGTGACCTTCATCAGATGATCATTATCTGATGACGCTCACAAGACAGAAATATCTTGATTTTGTTACAGGCCAATGAATGTGAGTATTTGGAAATGACAGAGGAGAGTCCAGCTAGAAAACTCTGCTCTATATCTGTACTTTACTTTACTGAGACTTTTTTTTTTTTTTTTTTGGATTGATTTTTAATCAAGAATCAACTAGTGGTTTAATTGAGTTACAATCACTTAAAAAAAATACTATTTGAATAATTTGAAATTCACTTCAACTAAACCCACCCACATGTATTCGACTGGGGACAGAACCGTTTCACACATTTGCTGGTGAAAATGATCTGGTGAGTAAAAAAAAACCCCACCAGGCTGCTGAGATTGCAGTGGTAATGTATAGGGCAATGTCCGTGTCTGATGTCTTGGGGAATTACAATAATAATGGACATATGGGAGCATATGGCAGCAGTAAGACATCTGAGGCATCATTTTAACAGACCCTAGATGTGACACAGATGCAGCACAGATGTATCTGAGGCAAAGGGTGACAGACAAATGAGGAGCTGCCAGAGGCACCCTGGTGTGGCATAATAAGGAAGATGATTCACTTTCACTACAAGTCCAAGTCCAGCCTACCATCTGTGAAGTCAGAGGGGTAGAAAGGCAGTCTGCGGCACAAGTCCTCATAAATCCCCCGCCCGGCTTTGAAGAAATCTTTACACTGTGTGGACAGAAGGGAAAAGGTTAGATTTTCAGTAAGGACACTGATGCCGCTTGATGTGAAATCACTAAAAACAGGATCAGTTTCAGTCCAACCTCCATCACCTAGAGGCAAAAACAGGGATGACAGCAGCGGCCTGTAGAGGTAGAGGTGTGCGCCATCTATAGGCAAAAAAAGTAATAGCAATTTTGATAAATGCCACATTCAGCCAACGGGGGGACAGTTTTTTTTTCCTTTTATAGCAAATACTGGTTTCCTTTGTCTTCCAGGACTTAAGAGACAAGGAAGTTGGTCCTAATAAAATTCGATTTGTCCAATGGAATAAAAGGAGTTTGATGTAGAGGCCAAAAGAAAGCAGTTAAACTAAATGAGCAGTGTAGGTTGAAAGGCATCTTGTCTTTCAATAGTACTGAAATCACTTACACATCTGTTGTTTATTGGTAAAACAGGTAGGTCTCCAGAAACACTCAGGCTTGCCAGTTGATGAACAGGTGCTGAGCTCATAAATGTTTAGAA
This sequence comes from Rachycentron canadum, assembly GCA_038496675.1. Lineage (NCBI taxonomy): Eukaryota > Metazoa > Chordata > Actinopteri > Carangiformes > Rachycentridae > Rachycentron > Rachycentron canadum. The sequence goes on along the minus strand of CM076661.1, from coordinate 3,023,443 downwards.
AAGTCATTAAATTAAAGTGTAAAAACTTGCAAAGATGCAGGAGCACTTTCACAGTTCTGCAGCGCAGACTTTATTCCAAAACCCAATGTTTCCAAATCTTCAGCTTCTGGAATAAAATCCATGTCCATCTCCCTATAGCTCTGATCACATAAGATTGATGAAATGAGGTTCACAAAACTTAAGAAAAGTTAGCAAAGGGTTTAAAGGCCAACATTTGATGTTTTACAAACGATTTAATGCCTAGAATAGTTTGACAGTGGCTGCAGAGCTCAAGATTGAACATGATCCCCTCAACACACCAGCAGCATTGAGAGCAGTAGGTGCCACTACAATCAAGAATGGCGCATATCAAGAAGGCACATAAGCTCTGAGCAAATGTCTCTGGTTCAAATCCCAGCCAGTGTGACTCTCGCATGTCCCGCATGTCACTCTATACTGCCCGAGCAAACAAAGGCATAAAATAACTTGCTGCTCAGACGTCCACATCTTTCCACCCCAGCCTGTTTCGACAGTGCTCTGAGGTTCTCAGTGAGCAGAAACAAGGCTGTGCTGTTTTCGGGATGTTTTTCTTCATGCTTCTCCAGTACGCTTTTGAAGACTGCAGCAAAGGCGTCTATCTTCAGATCACAGCTGATAGCAAACTGGCTCGCAACTAAGCTGGGAAAGTTATGTCAGAGAAGTGCTATTTGCTGATGACACCATCCTTTCATCACCCACTAAAGCTGGTGTACAGCAACTTGTTGACTGACCATCTCTCATCTGGATTGACTTAAATAAGGACATCATGGGCCAGGATGTTGACACACAAACATCGCTGTTGACAGCCACTCACTTGAGGTGGTGAACAATTTCACCAACCTCAGATCAGTCACACTCCCTGGATGCTGAAACAAGCAGCAGCTTCCCTTTGTGGAGAAACATTTGCTGTCTAAACATGAATTTGAGGAGACACTTCTCTGCTAAACCTATGGACACGTGAATTATTTCCTGATTTATGAGGATGTTTTTTCATAGTCTCCATTTTGCTTTCAGGCATTTTGATAATTTAGCTCATCTTATCCTTGGTGACCTCCAAAAAAAATGCAACAGCATGAAAAGCCTGAGGCTGCACCCAACCCAATGTGCTGTTACTCTGCAGTCTCGTGTGGACAATGACAAATTCAGATTAAAAATTACCCACTTGATGAGTCGGCTAAAGACGCTGGTGATTCCACAGGGTGCTCTCTTGAAGATGATCTGAATCATCAAATTTAATGAGGTAGTCCCACAAAATCTTTAATTGCGTAACGCAGAAATGGAGTAAGCAGCTCGGCGTGGCTGGATTTAGATGCACATTTATTAAAGATCCCTGTGTCCCCAGAATGATCAAGAATGACAGAGAGATGACAGTGACAGTGAGGGAAAGAAGATTTAGTGTATTTTTAGAGAAGTCAGGAGGAGGACAGTTGGGAAAGAGCCACGTGACTCAAAAAGAGACATGGAGTGCTTCTTAAAAAGATGAGCTTTCAGGTTACACAAGATAGGGAGTAAATGTGTCGTCCCGACTGAGCTTATTAAGTAAATTATCCAATTACCCAATTTTCCATTTTCTTGTTGAACATAGCATTATACAATTAAATGGAACGGGTGATGAGGAGGGGTGTATGAGTAGGTACCGCCCTTGGGAAAATCATTCCTACCTCATTTGTCATCTTAAAAAGTTTTGACAGTTTTTGGCAGAACAAAGCAATTTGTCTCAACATAAACAACATGAAAACAAACACCAGATTTAGCATTTCTGTTTTTTTTCCTTCCTCTCTCTTAGTCTAGTTTTATGAAGCCACACATGCTTGTTCAACAAGGATTGTTCATCCATTAAATCCCTATACATCATGGAATAATTTATTATTACAAGGGAGCCTGTGTGTGTGTATTCTGTGTATGTGTGTGTGTGTGTGTGTGTGTGTGTGTGTGCATGTGTGTGTGTGTGTGTGGGGCCTGATCACCAGCTTTTGGCTCGAGTTCGATAAACAAAAGTCTCAAAGAGGAATTACTGTCCACCTGGTTGCCATTCGTTCTGAGCAGTCGATGGAGTGAGGCAACGGGGAGGAAAAACATAAAAACACAACAACAATTTGGCCTAGTTTCTTAAAGTGGTGCGCTGTTGCGGGTGGTCTGATGTCAATTTCGGATGTGGAAGGAGGTGGAGGAGGTGTGTGGTCTCGCTTTTTCCTCTCTCCCTCATTTTATCATTTTCTGTTTCCTCTCGATTTCACCTGCGCTCTCTGCCCCCCCCCCCCCC
>CM076661.1:2948354-3020791 GCA_038496675.1 Rachycentron canadum | reverse complement strand
CCCCCTCCCCCCCCCCCCCCCCCCCCCCCCCATTCCATCTTTTCTTTCCCCTCTCCCTCCATCTGTCTTTTTCTATATATCCCTCTTTCACTGAGTGGCACTGAGCCTTTCAAGCCCTGGGATAAACACCTAACAAAAAATAAAATAAAAAAAACAACACAAGGGGAAATGTCTGGAAGGCCTGGCCTGTCAACAGTAACATTAGGAGGAGATGTTGGTCCGTGGCATTGAGCAGAGTCCCTCTGGAGGTGTGTGTGAATGTGTATATGTGTGTGTGTATATGCACGTGTAGCTAAGGGGTGGGGAGTTCTGACAGGACTGTGAGAGATGTAAGGTCATTTACCCACTGAGGAGGCCTGGCAGGAGTTGATGCTGATTGATTAGGGAGAGAGAAAAGATGGAGGAGTCAAGCCAGCCGAGCGAGGAGGAGGTGGGCAGTTGGAGGGGGGGTTTAATTTGAACATGCATGTGTATCGTCTCATTTCTCTACAGAGCCGTGTGAGGGAGGAAGATGAGGATGAATACCAGCGGAAAATACCTCAACTCTTACATGAGGAGGGGAATTAGGGAACGCTAACCAATCACAGGCCTCGTCTCGGGGTGCTGGGGATGACTCATAACGCTGTCATATGAATACATGCTGCTTCAAAATGTTTGGAAACGTGCCTAATCGCCCATTACTGAAAGGTTGCACACATGGGACAGGCAGCTCTCACAAACACACACACAGTGCTGCCCACCTTGAGGGGTTTGTGACTGCGGGGGTCGGTCTCCTCCTTCCCCAGGGCGGTGGGCTGCTGATTGGCTGCCGTCAGCTGGTGCCTCTGAAACACCAACGCCTCCTTAAACTCCTCCTGCGTCTTTGTCTCCAGCAGCTTCTGCCTGAAGGAGATGTCAGAGAAGAGGGTGGCAAACGTCCTGCCCAGCTCCATCGCTGTCTTGGTGCTTTTCTGTGAAAGACAGTGATGGTACATTAAAAATCATAGAAGGACCAGCGGCTGATTTTTTAAATTTATTGGATAAGCAGTAAACACAACGCTGACATCATATCGCCTTATGAATACAAACAGTTGCCCATTTTAAATCAACATTAGCATTATACTTACACCTCATGCAGCTGTTAACGATGTTAGGGCACCAAGAGTGAATCAAAACAGTAAACCATGCTCCGTACAACTAAAGAGAAACTAAAGAGACTAAAAAGAAACAGCAGATCCAGTTAAAATCCTCTATAGGTTCATCTCTAAATCTGGTGCCTTTCATATTGCACACAGTCGTCTGATCCATTTTTTAAATGAAATTTTGGATTATAGCAGCTTTAATTTAAAACATCTGAATATATTTAAATGTATTATACATTTAATTGTAAGGTTGGATGATATCACAATACAGTATGCCATAAGATAACAGGCATTTGGCTACTGTCATAATTAGATGCGCAGCAGTCATTTTCTGTTGTTTTTGATTCACTTAATAACCTAAAAGCAGAAATGAAAATCTCTTCTGGTCAATTATGAATAAATTACTTCTCTATTCAAAAAAATCTATTATATCCTTGTACTGTGTTTAATTAAAAACGCCTTGTTTTTTTAAAATCACCCTTCATAAAATGGACCAAAACCTCCTGTTCTCTTAGAATCATAAATCTGGATTTGATATAAAGTACCGGTGCCATGTAAACATTATTATTCAGATGTAGGTTGGACAGGTATGGTGGCCAGGTTTGGAGCTGGGTATCTTGGAGGGCTTTTCTCAATAATCCCACATCTGTTACAAATAATCCTGTCCCAAGTCACAAAGTGCAACAGAGTGATGGTAATATGGTTCCTGGCAGAGTGTGAGCCAGTGTGGTGCCAGGGAGGCCTTGTTAGCCAGGTGGTGATGATACCAACACAGCCAGCCTCAGTTCGTACAGTAGCAGCTGCAGCAAACAGAAAAACCAAAGCCTTTAAGCGTTTTCGCAGTGGTAACTGAATTTTAACCAGAGCTCAAAGAGCTGAGAGAATGGATCATGATTAATCTGCAGGCTCTCTTTCTGTGTGAAGGCATGGGAAACCCCACCTTCAGTCAGGCTGAGGCTTTGAGAGACAGCCTTAAAGGGATCAGCCATCAAAAATATAATGCTAAATTCATCATGTAAATAGGCTCAATTAATTAGACTGGTGGAGGTCTAATGTTCATCGTGTTTCCCATCCTAATTTAGTGTGTTAGCATGCCAGCATATGTTAGATAGCACTAAACACAAAATAAAAATTAGGTTTGATCATTTAAAACTCAAAAGAAAGATTTCTGGGGGAGGATTTGTTTAAGTTTTGAAGGTCAGTGGTTTGAATAACCAGGCCAACTGGGAGAATATGGGTGTAGAGAGTGAGTATAACACTCTGCCACCAACATCAAACACAGAGGGCAGCTTCTCAATCTAGGAAAGCACATAGAGGAATTTCTCCGAGGGCAACAGTACATGAATTCGTTGATGGTTGAGTTCAGGTAAGAGTTTGTTTAACAGAGAGAATGATAAACAGAGCATTTCTGAAGATAGGTCATGTGTGTTCAGGATATTCACTTTGAGCAAAGAAAAGGAGGAGAAAAAAAGCCACAAATACTGTAAATGGTGGGCGATGGAAATGGTCCACCCTCACACTAGATTACATGGATTTGCCAACCAAAGGAATTCCTATTATCATTATCATCATGCCCCTTCAAAGATCTTTTCTCACAGAGGCAGCCACCATCAAGAATAATTGAGACATAATAGTGATTTATGTTTACTTGGGGCTTAGATTAATGCCTCTGAGAATGCCATTAGTGGTTGTGATTGCTGCCTGTAAGACCGGAGAGGACGACGCTGGAAGCACTGAAGAGAGGCACTAACACAAGGATTGGTTCATGGGGGAAATAGAGGTAGAAACAAAACAAAAAAAACGGCAGGTTCACCACGACCCCGGCAATCAGAGGGGAGGGGTTTCCCTTCTGCATGCACGTGTGTGTGTACGTGTGTGTGTGTGTACAGGTGTGTGTGTGTGTGTGTGTGTGTGTGTGTGTTGATAGCTCAGGATGAAGCAGGCAGCAGGGTTTGTGTGGTTTGATGGGAAGTTCATGTTTTGATGAGATGGAAGTGTATTACAGGACATGTGGTGCTACAGCAAGCTCTTCAGAATTGAAGGAAAGAGTGATCTTGCACACAACAGTGACCGGAAAGGTTCAGCCAACTGGGCACTTGTGCCCACACAAGAAACTGAGAGACTCTTGGACTGAATCAGACATTTGGCAGATTAGTGGCTTTGGCTGTAGCATTTAGATAGATAATGTAGTGAATTAAAATAAAAAAATGTCAGAAAAATGATAGTAGATGACATTAAAATGAAAATCAATACTCTGACAGTGGAAATAAAATTGTAAATGTATCAGGTTTATGAGATATTTCTATTAAAGCTGGCCATCCTTCAACGTTTTATGAAAGGTAGCCAGATATTGTCTGTTTTTATTCAACAAATAATAGTGGAAAACATGTATTAAAAGTAGCCTTTTCAGTCCACATGTTACATGGTTTAATTCTTTGTTCATTCTTATTACTTTAATTACTGTGGCACATAATCAGTAGCCTATTTGTGTTTTCTTTCCACTTGTCTTTTTACTTTAAATTCAGCTGTCATCACCACAACAGGATCTTGTTTGTAGCGTAACATGTGGTGATCTGTTGTTTGGGAAGTGTGGAGGAAAAAACCACCAATTTGGGCTTTATGGGTTTGCTTTTAAAGAAACCAAATCCAAATGGACTCAGGACATGTGGCTGACTGTAACTGAACTAGCAAAAAAACTTCAACTGTTGAGTAGAATATACGTTTTCTTTTAAAGGTCCCATATTTTACTTTTCTTGTGTTTTATTTCATTTTCTTGTGTTGATGTCCATAAGATGTATTTGTTGTTTTAAGAACTAAAACCATCTCACTGTAGTTTTACATCTCCTGTCTGTGGGGCTCCAGTAACAACAGGTCAGTGAGATGTCAGAGCTTCTCTTCTGATTGGCTGAATGTGCTTGTCTGTACAGTGTCTGCTTTGTTGTGACATCACAAAGTTACAGAATCTCTGATAGATTATTTTAAGGCTCAGTTTCTGAATACGGGCTGTGAGCATTTCTCTGTGGACTGAGACCTTTAATACTTTCACAGGATTTATCTACTTGTTATAACATATTCTACCTTTATAATATATGAGACCTTTAAATAAAGTGGCTCAAAGATAGAAATGTTAATAATCAATTAATTAAACTATAGCACTGGGATGTTTACACTGATTAAATAATGAGTAGGATTTTATTAATCTAGAACCTGCAGCTAAAAACTCATAACTTTTGGTGACCTTTCAGGGACAGGTGAACGATAAAAAATGACTTTTGTGGCAATGAAAATAATAGAAAAATCTCCTCACAGCATAACTCCAACAGTTAATTCATTAATGAATTAATATTTTTTGCAATTTTCAGGAGAGTAAAAGCAACTGACAGTTAGAAGCACAAATGCAGCAAATTACATAAAGCAAAGATGAAAACATAATGAATGTAATATGAACAAATGCTGTAACAAGCAAATGGATCTACAAATGCCTCAGTAATCCAGCAAAGAGAGATAAATGCCATATATCATTTCATCCCTCTGGGGGCGGCAGTTACCATTTTGAGTGGGGCCAGTATCAGGATGACATAGCGGACCTCGCAGCAGTTCTCTCCCCAGTTTTGTGGCCTCTCCAGGCGGGAGATGCACACGTGACGCCTCTGGAGATGCTTCACGTTGCAGCTGGAGCAGAGAGGGAGAAGGAGGAGGTTTTATAAATGTCAACACCTCACCTCACCGGCATTGCCCCTCATTTCCATAAATTAACCTCTTTCTCTCCAGCAACAGTTAGACAGAATTCAAATACACACACACACATACATTCACACACAAATTCCTGCAGTTCAAGTATAAATCACATCACGAAAAACATACAGTGCCACATTTGCTTATTGTTTAAAGTTTTCAGTTAAACTCTCCTTTATGATTTGAAAATATAAAATACAGTTGATTAAACACTGAATTGACCTGAAATATCCAACAAACATTGGTTTAGTGTTGGATGTTTTAGTGAAAATAGTATGAATAATGTCTGAATAATATTTACATATATTCTGACAATGTAATTTTAAATGAATGTATTGATATAATTAAATTGAAATTAAATTAAATTAAAATACCAGCAGAAAATTTAAGATGTGCAACCAATGTATTTCTGATATTTTTCAACAATAGACAAATCTGAATAATTAATTCCCCAAATTGCTGATTAATTTTCTGTTGATCAGCTAATCCATTAATTGGCTGATCTCAGCTTTTAAACCTAACACACACACACACACACACACACACACACACACACACACACACACACACACGCTTCATCTTACAGGATGCAGAGCCAGGACTGTTGATACTGGACCCCGGTGGCAGTAGCTGTCACCCCCTGGATCGTCTCTGACAAGAGGTGAACTGTGGAGCAAAGGTCAGAGGTCAAACACATGTTAGCTGAGCTCGACCTCACGTCCAGTTTGATCTTCACACACTCTTATGTTTTGAGACACTGTGTTGAATTCCTCCTTTTCTGCGCGGACCTGCAACGTATGTAATCCCACCAATGAAGGTGACTATAGCTACATTAACACTGTTCCTGTTATGTCCTGTTTTAGAGCTTCTATTGTTTTAATCTATTGTATTAATATATATATTTAACAATAAAATTGCTCTGATCTTCTTATTTTAGCCTAATGGTGTCAGCTAAATGCCTAAAATGTTCAGAGAAACCTAGTTCCTTATCTCCTGTGCCAAGCCTCACAATGTGATGTCTACATCAGAAGTGTCTAACGAGCTCGCCTTCTGCTTTAGACGGCGATGCCACTCTGCACTGTGTGCAAACACGCCACCACGACAACCTAATAACGATGTCCAACCAGCCCCAGAAACCACCAACGCTTATATCGGCAGATTAAAAAAAAAAAAAAAAAAAAGATACACAGTTTATTATGTTGCCATGTTTACACAGCACAAATCATTAAACATGGAAACTCTGGGCACTGCTGAAGCCAGGATGCTGCCTCCTAATAAGAGGAATCTCCCTGCCCTCTACTCACGCTGAGAGTGATGAATAACACTGTTTTGGGGGGATATTCTTCAGCAGCCCCGACTATCCCAAACCCCTCAAGAAGATTCGGCGTGCTTTGGCTCGCAACATCCTCTTCGACTCATCAGTGCTGAACAAATTACAGGGTGGAAATGTTTTGTATCGTAAGCAGCGGGGACGATCGTTTCTGTATCATTCTGATTTACCCTGCCAGTGGTTTCTCTCTTTCTTTCTGTCTGTCTTTGTCTTTCTCTCCATCACTCTCCCTTTCTCTCCCTCCACCATGCCGTCTCATCAATAAAGTATCCTCCATTCATGCCAGAAAATGATGGGTGTCACCATGACAACAGTATCACAGTGCTCAAGGAGTGAGAGAGCTGGGAACAGAGAATAAGAGGAGGGGTGGGGGGGTGCACACAGACAAGAGAGACAGAGAAATAAGAGAGAGAGAGAGAGAGAGAGAGCATGCAGATTAAGAGTAAGAGGGGAAGAAAGAAAGAAAGGAAGCCTGAAGAGAAGGAGAATGACGGGGAGGAAAAAAGCTGACACGTGGGGTGGAAGAGAGTGAGAGAGGCGGGAAGAAAAGGAGAAACAAAGGAGACAGAAAAAACGAAAAATCAAAGGAATGGGAGAGACAGGAAGAGAGAACAAGATGGAGGAGACACGCGGAGAGAGGGAGAGAATTAAACTGAGAAAGAGATAAATTCAAGCAAGAGAAATAGAAATAGAGGCAAATAAGGACCTGGGGAATGAAAAGAAAAAAATCTGACAAAAAAAAAAGACAAACAAGATGGAAAATGAGTGAGACAAGACTAAAAGAAGAACGAGAGGGAGGAAAGGGGACAGAGAAGTGAAGGAGATGGACTGGGATTCAATTCAATTAATAGCAGTAAGCCTGACAGCCATGTAATAATCAAAAACCATCCAATTTCTCCTTTACGTCAGGGAGGGGAGAGAGAGAGACAGAGAAAGAGAGAGATACTAAAAGATGAAAAGATAGAGAGAGAAGGGAAAGAGGATGAAAAAGGAGACGGAGGAGACAACAGAGAGGATAAGAAACACACAGAGACCGAGGGACGTGGTGAGGGTTCCTGTGGTCCTCCATGCCAACAGACTGGGTGGCCAATGTCAGACCGTCGGAGAGAAGATAACAGCTAGCACTGTTAGCATTGAGCCTCCACATTAAAACCACTTCAGTTTTGTTGTGACAAATGTCTTCTATGAGTGGGAGCGATTGTGTCAGCGCTGAGAGTAGTTCAACAGCCACTGCATGGACACTGTCAGTGTTCAGGGTTAAATATCATCATTACTTCAAGTGGGAAGTTTCTACAAAATTATTTATAGGACTCGAAGTAGCAGCACTTCCTGATTTTGTGATTAATATATTTTAAATCCTCTTCTTGACATTTACGTTTCTGTGACAAAAGATTTTATTCTCTGTATAGTTTCACAATATTTAAGAAACAAATTGAGTTTTATATGATGCAATGCATAACAGTGGAAAACACACTGCAACAGCATTAAACATAAATTATTTTTTTCATCCATTTGCCATAATGGAGCATAACTGTAGTTCAAGTAGAAAATTTAAGTCACGCATTAGCTGATTGACATCAGCTGATCAGTATCAGCTTCACTATGACTGGTTCATCCAACAGCCAACAAGTAACCAATCATATTCACACAGGTGCACAGTGCAGCTCTTATAGTCTAACAACAGCGTGGGCTGGTCATTTTTTCAAGGCAAAATTTACTGGTGGGACAGGAAGTTGTGTGGGTAGGATCACCACTGGGTTAACGAACAAAGTTGTAAATTATACACCATCTTGTCTGTGCGCTCACTGTAACCAGGCATTGTCCCTTCTCTTCCTGCAGTTTGTACTACACTCAGATGTCAGTTCATTAGGTACTTGTAACCCTCAAAATAGCAGAATTTATTGTATTAGACTGCATTAGTTTAAGATAGGTGCACCTTGTGAAATGAAGTGTCTTTCACCAGGGAGACGCAGCTTATCATTTCCACCCCTTCTCCCAAACTAGCAGGACATTACAGATTGGCAGTCTTGCCAAGTTTAATCAGACTATATCCTCATGCATATCACCCCCTCTATCACACCCTGACTTTTTCTGTGCTAACTTGGTTAAAACTATAAAATAGTCATGATAACATGTGGGGTATTAGAAGATGCTGTTGAGTTACATCATCGGCTAAGGTGAGGAAACATGACCTGAATATCAGAGTGGCTGCCGGTGTGATCAGTGTGATCAAGTGGGACACTAATTGAGACGTGCACATTTGAGACTTGTCAGTTAGCTGAAGATTTCTGCACAGTTTCGTCAGCTTTTGCGATGCAAACATGGCTGTTTCCACACACAGAAAAGAAAAAAGAAAAAAAAAAAAAAACAATCACAGATGCTCATACGTTGCATATCAAATGTGACAAACTTCAATGGAATGTGATGAAAAAATATGAGGAAGGCCAGACTGGATGGCTCGATTGCCCCCTTTGATCTTTCCTAATTCTTAGTGAATTCTTCAACTGCGTTATCCACACGGTTTGGATGGAGGGGGGGGGGACAGATTGCCATTTCTGTAAATCACACGAGGATAATGCAGTCTGTCACAAGTAAGAGGAGACGAATCAATAAATATGCTAAACCAGTTGAAAAACGGCAATGTTAATATTTTTTCTGGTCGATGTGCCAGTCTAACATCAACAGCAGAAAATCCACAAAGATTCATGGTTTCTCTGTCAGCGTGTCACAGGGCCACGGGTCCTTTTAGCAAAGAGACTCCTTACATTATGCTCAGAGGTGACCTCAATAAAACCTCCTGATCTTATGCTGCCTAGAAGATTAACTGTGGCCTCAACCATTGCTACACCTGCAAGTGAATACACACACTCATAAACACACACACACACAAACGCACAAAGGAGAGTGATTGGTTAACTTCAAAGCGTGGGCTGTGGAGGGCGCTTTGAAGTAGGTGATTAAAACATAGGAGGCCTCCATACAACAGAGGCGGATGAAACACTTACTGTATATTAGGTGTCCGTCACAGCCAATCACAATGCAGCGCACAGATGCAATGTTGTCACATGCTGATGAGAGGGACACCAGGACTGGGTCAACGGTGAAACCTTGTTATCTAGAGAGGTTGTCGTATCTTATCCTCTACCAGCTTGCATTCAAACAAATTAAATAAATGGTAAATAAATCATTGACCTACATGGATATAGTGTCAAAGTCAAGTACTGTATATATGACAAGCTGTATTAATAAGATAACAAAATTACCTGAATATAAGATCTCCAAAACATAGAGGATCCATTTTTTTCTACCAAGGACACGGCACCAAAGCCAAAGACGCCCATTAAATTATTTGAATTTCATCCCTTTAATCTCAATCAAATAGATTTTTTAATTTTGTTTGCCTCCAACTCAAAGTATTCACATATAACCAGCTGTTTTTTTTTTTTCCCATCACATGGCTTTACAAAAGGAACTGATAACATTATGGGACAATGAGTCCGCTGAACGGAGAGGGCGTTGATTTGAGGGGCAGCTCAAGAGGCATCGATATCTGTGACACGGGAGGGATGGCTGGTGTCTGTAATCATTTGATGACTCAATGCATCGACCCAGTCCCGAGCGTGGAGAGGAACACAAACGGCATACAGATGGTGATTGGTACAGAAGCGAACCACTGATTGCAGCCTGACGGCGGCTGATGCTGACATTTTCATCCAATTAGCACAGCTTACCGTCATCAAAGAAAACGAAACTTTGAGACTTGTCTGCGTGGGGAGAAGGAGGGAGAAAAACCAAAGAGGAGAGACCAGAGAGTCAGTGCAGTCACCTTTTTCTGATCCACAAGCGTAGAGTAGCTTAGATTTTACACAAAACATACAACACTCAGATACACACTGCGCCCGTGCACACACACACACACATATAGACACACATTCTGGTTAACAGGCACGTACATAAATATCTCTGCTGAACAGAAGCTTCATTTCCTGCCCTCCTTTACCTCATGCATATTAAATATTATATTCCAGAGAAAATCCCTCAATGTCTGGTCTTTGTTGGGTGCAGAGAGATCTTATCTTGATTACCGTCTACAGGCTATTACCAAAAATTGGATTTTATCACCGATAGCAGACATGTGTCCAGCTACTGCAAAGAAACCCAAAGACGTCAATGAAGAGATCAAGATGAGAAAAATGACATGTGTGGCCACCATTTTTTTTTCTTCATGTGGTAAAGAGCTTGAATTAATGGTTTCAATTTAGTATTCTGATCATTCCCACTGAATGTTACAGAGAGATTTTCACAGTGAAAAGTCACGCCGCCGGCCTGGAAAAGATATATTATTATAATGGAGAGGCAGAGTCGGCTGATTCAAAAATACACATAACCTTTCCTGTTGAACGGAGATAATTATTTCCAGAATATTTAGAGTACCAGAACATGTATCTGCACAAAGTATGTTCTCTCGGAACGGGGAAAAACAGACAAGTAATGGTCCTCCTGGTTTAACAGATGCATTTTTTAAAGAATCATTACACAGGTTTTCTGAGAGCTGAGGGGCATAAGGTTCACAAACCTGTAAAAATGATTGTGAAACACACAAGCACTTTGTTTTAAGAAGGAAATCTCACCTTGCAGCTTTAAAAATGTATAAATGTTCAGTTTTTTAGTTTGATGAGTTTAAAAAAATAAATAAATAAAAATAACAGGCGAATTATGCAAATGGAGGCGGAGCGGAGAGCCGGGGGGATCGATCAAAGGTGACAGCAATTTAGGAAGAAATGATGGTACAGTCATCACAAACAGGGGCACACAATCAGCAGCATACACAGCGCCGAGCACTGTAGCTGCTAACAGCACCACAGAGGAAGAGAGGAAAATACAATTATACAGAACATCATTACTCAAAATATTGACAATTAGTCATTGAATGGCAGCCGCTCATCACTTTGGAAGCACGGTCATCATCTTCAGCGACCTATAATCATTTACATGTTTAAATATGTTAGAGGATGATGTGTTTTTTTTTTTTTTTACTTATTTAGTGATTGAAGTCATATTATTATGAATGTATTGCATCATCAGCAGTGTTGTTCATTATTCCTTGGCACAATGTGTGTATTCTGCTCTTCCACCGAATCCCAAGACAAAAAAAAAAAAAAAAAAGAAAAAGAAACGGCACAAGTTGGCCTCCAAATATTCGACTCCACTGTACAAGTTGGAGCAGGACTAATTATCTCTGTGGGCTTTCATCTTTTTCATTTCTGTAATTCTCTGTTCTTTCTGTGCCTGTTATAATCTCGCCCTGTTCTCTTTATCTCACAGCTGTACAGTATTACACTCCAAATGAGCTGGTCCACTCGCCCGCCGTATCACCCCGCTGTGGCAGAGTGAACGTAGATATGACAGAAATTAATACCTGAAGAGATGTGTCCCGCCGATAACGCACTTACTTCTCTTCCCCTCAGCACTGACAGGAGCGTTTCACGTGTGAACGTTCGTGATTTTAATTGGGGGAAACCTACCAGCAACGTGGGGATTCTCACTCTGAGTTCACACTGAGAGGAGAGGCAGTTCAGAATGACAGAATCACAGTCTGAAGCGCTGAATATTCTTATTAAATTATTAGAGATTACAAAATTAAACCAAAGTCCATGTTTGAATGTGCAATTCTTCATATTCACTGGCATTTTCTGCTCATTCTGTAAATATTTCTTGATGTTCCATCCATCTGTAAATATCACTGAATAGCTTCAGCACAGTGCTGCTGCTCATTTGCATGTTTCAAACTGCAAATCTTAACAGTCTTTATTTGTTGCATAATTGTACAATTGTTACATCATTCATCCTCAGCACAATTAATTATCACCCAATTCTCATCTAATATTATCCTGTTCCTTCTGCTGCAACTAATTAATTTCCCAAGAGTGATAACACAAGTTTCAGCTGATTTAAAACACGGCTTTTGGTTCCACAATATACGCAAAAAATTACCATCTTTTTGGTTTAAAGATGCTATAGATTTACAACATCTCAATTTGGGAAAATGCATTATCACAGCAAGACAGCGCTATAGTTGTTATGGTGCAGATATTGGATATTTTATAATAAAATAATAAAATATGACTAATATCAAAATATTTTTATATCATAGTCTATGTTGCCTTAAGTGACTTGAATCGAGTTTCATATCAGCCCAGACTTGCACAGGAAGCCTCTTTGTTAAGATGGCAGCCACAAAAAAAAAAGAAAAAAAAAACACACCCTCTTCCTTTGCCTCTTCATGGGGTATTCTGGGAGAGAAAGAGTCAAGTAGCAGCAGCACCACAGCTTGAGAGTCTCAGAGAGCCATTTGAAAAGCTAAGTGAGTGATCGATGACAGAAGTCAATTATCACCTCGCCGATCTGTCAGAGGCGGCTGTGCAGGGCGAACTCACACACCACCCACCTCTGACTAACCATCAACAACCGCGGACACCAGCCTCGCCAGACAGGGAGACACCGGACACGTACAGATGGGCGGCAGATTAAGGAGAAACCAGCAGAAAGTGTCTTAGTGAGGTGTTGGGTCACCGAGAACCTCCAGGGCAGCTTTGGCTTCAGTGAGCCTTTACATAGTCTCTTCAACTCTGTGAGTCCACTGCATAAACATTTTACATCCAAATGTGATGATTTAAAAATATATCACAAATTCTTTGTGACGTTAACTAGAAAGAAAAACGACTGCCTCAATAAATGCAGTGTTCAATGCAGCTTGAGGCAGAGTGAGGCTTCAACAATGGATACATACTGTTATGTAAGAGGGTGGATTTCTCCTGCTCTAATGGGCTGAGGAGATTCGCCTTAACCAAGAGGCTTTGCTCTTACTCAGCCGAAAGGACCTGTGCTGAAGGGACTGAACTAATGTGACAGGGATCAGGTCCAAATAGGTTGCAGCTCATGTGTGAGCGAGTAAAAACTGCTTCAATAATAATAAATATTATTGCAGTTTTTGGCAGTCTTCTAAAATCAATAAAAACCCAAAAATGCGAAATAAAAATGTTTCACTGATTTAACATTCTGCTTCTTTTAAAAAGGCACCTGGTTGCGACAGTGAACCAAATAAACCAGAACATCTGAAAAACATTTTCAATTACCTGAAAAATCCTGAGCTACAGCTCAGCCATGAACAGAAGGCAGGATTTGGTTAGTGTTGATTATCAGCTGTGTTGTTCATGATTCATGTTGTCATGGAGTTTGTATTTGGATATGTGTATTTGTGTCTTAATGCGTAGGATAACCTCTTGACAGTTTTCCTGGGAAACGTTTGATGTCTGCACGTGTAAGTGGTTGCCGAGGTGATTCAGCAGCACGTTGAGCTTTATTTACGTCCACCTAAAAACAAAAAAGCCCTGGGGCAAATGGACAGCCTCGGTTCAAATACACAAACTCTCGTCTTAAAAGCATTTTTGATCTGTTCTCAGGTTGATCTGACAATTCTGCTCCTGAACACGGAGAAGCTGCTCCTCGGGTAGGATTGACATGATGTTTTTAGGTCAGGGTCAAATGTTATGGGGTCTCGGTCTGATGTCTGATCATCGGCAAGCACAGATTGTGTTTTTTACGTGGGTGACTGGATATTTGTGTGTATTTCCCACACATTTTGCTACATACAAATTCATGCAAGCACATCAACAAGGTCAGGCCTGCTTACCGTTGACCTCCTGGGCGCCTGCATCTGTGAAAAGCATGCTCATCACCTCCTCGAAGTTGCAGCTGGGCTCGGATGCATGGCTGTCCTGACCCACGTGGTGGAGCATCCTCTTCAGAACGTCGTCCAGAGAGGCAGCCGTCTCATCCAGCAGGATACTGGCCCTCGCCAAGAAGCCATCCAGGTCCCGGTGAGCCCGAACCTCCTCCTCAAAGTTCATCAGCTTCACATACTGTGGAGAAAATTGAATTCTTTTAAAGTCTGAGCTACATTAGTGATATCTACTATCCACAACTGGCTGAGGAAAATTTAGGGCTGCTATATTGGATGTGGGAATTTAAGAGACCTAAAGTTTTTCCTGCTAAGCTAACTGTAGCTAATTTTCAGTTTTTCTGCTAATCAGAGTAGGCCATTGTAATTTTTAGGAGCAATTAACTTGACATTTTTTGAGGGACAATCAAAGACATTTTACATCCGTTTTGCAGAGACTTTACTGATTACACCTGGATTTGTCTTTGCCCAAATTGGTTGAGACCAACTAACTGAGAAATGTGCCGTGGTTTTTTGATGTTCACTTCGTTGGGGCTCTGAACGCTTGCCTGATTTATCCAGTAAAATCATTTCTGTTGCTTTGTCACTATGTTTGTGATAATTTTTCTGTTGCTGCTGATGCTAATAAGCTGTGTAGAGAGATGACGCTGCCATTCACAGGCTAAAACCACCAATGCAAGCCAAGGGGCAACCCCCTTGAGTTGAGTTTTGAAGCCTCCAGTTTACAGTTTGGCTCTCACCATCTTGATTCCTTTTTAAAACCAGAAGAAACCACATTTTCAGGAAAAGGTGGAGCTGAGGAGGAGCGAGGGGTGGAGCTGACCTTCTTGGTACTGATTGAGTGATACGCTCTGTCAATAACACAGTAGCCACGCCCCCTAATTCATCCCCTGCTTTATGGTTAATTTTCCTCTAAATGGGACGATCATTTAAAAAATGAACATCGTGTTGCATTGATGAAGACTTGAAACTAGAGACTGAGACCATAAACTCATTAGGAAAATGTTAACTGAGCTAATAAATCAAGGGATAAGTTGGGACATTTTCCCATAGACTTCAATACAACCTGACTTCTTTTCACAACCAGTCAAGTCGCCCCCTGATGGTCATTAGATAAAACGTAGGTTTAACTTCAGCATTGGCTTCATTTTTCAGCCACAAAGTCCATTTTTATCTACAGTGTATGATTGAAGCTTAAGGTTCTTCATGTCCATCTCCAGTGGAACAAAATCTTCAGATCCATCGCTGAAGACTAAGAACCATTTATATCATCAAACATCGACATCAACCACTCACAGATTCGGTTGACACCACAAGTGTGTAAGCAGCCTCAAGCTTTGTATTCTTCCACACTAACCCCACTGAGTCAAATAGTGCGGTTTTTCAAACACGCCTCCCTCCAGAGTTCATCAAAATGGGACCACTTGTGTCTCAGCATTACCTGAATCACAGGCGAATGGACAGAGAGATGAACACAGCTCGATTAAGAGCTCAGACATCCTCCAGTCCTCGATTTAATTGATCATGTGATTGACAGAAATTCTGAGGCTGAGTGGATTCCCTGCTGTTCTTCTAACAATAAAACATGAGCCGAGCAGCAGGGCCACATCTAGAGTCTTTGGAGCTGTTTGTGTGTAGAGCTCTATAAATAAATGTGATTTTGTTTTGTTTGTATGAATCTGTCAAGGCTTAGGTGTGTGGCTTCTTCTAACCTCAAGTGATTAAAAGGTTTAGAATAAACTGAAATCATTTGGCATTGATTTGGATCAATTTCTAGTCATACGCACTGGGCAAAATGTGTGGTCTTGTGTGAAGGACGGAGAATTCAGGAAAATTTTCAAATCTAAGACGATTTACTTGAGTAGTTAATATAGAAAATGAAAAGTACGCAGCTGTCGCAGAAACATAACCACATCAAAATTAATTCTAAATATAGAACACCACAAATAAACAGATCCATAACAAAATTCTTGGCGGGGAAGTTCTGTATGTGAGCATGTGAAAATGATAAAAAACAGAAGGAGAGAGCAAACAAACAGAACTGTAATACAGAATGGCGGGATTAGTAAAAAGAGGCAGGCAAGCTGTTGGCAAGAACATGGCACAACAAACTGAAATCTCTGACAGGCTTGTACTGAGGAAATCAGACTGCTGACAGCCTCGGTCACCAGTTTAAACCATTGGCCTCTGGGTGCTGCCTTAAACTCCTTGAACAGTGGAGGTAGAGAAACATCACCAGGGCAAGAGATTGTCTTGTTGTAGAGACAGAAATCTGTTCATATTGCTTCTCATTTTAGAGAAATTACCCTCCAAAAATGGCTTGTTGTACAGATAATGAATTTATTGCAAGGTGACCAGAGATATAAGACAGAGGTTGTAATTATCGGTGCAAATGTCCAGAGAGAAGCGTTGCATCAATTTAGTAGAAGATTTTCGATCTTGAGACCAATTCGAATTTTGATCCACATCCTGTCACAGCACAAAATCTGTCTTTTTCACAGCTCAGGAATATTCCCACAGTACAACCCTTTCTCTTTTAGGCGGACAGTGAAAAGATGTCTGCACATTCTCCATGACCTGCAGGCTTGTTTACTGTTATTCTCTCTTGTCTGGTTTACCTTGAGATAAAAATGCAGGTTATCTAAACTGCAGCAGCACGTGCACTGACCGGGTCACTAAGAGCAGATTATAGAAAATGATTTAAGGTCGTATTGAGTGGCTGATAACAATAATGAAGCAGTATGTCTTTCCATTCCTCTGACAATATTGTGATCTCTTGTCCTGAACTAAGACTTATAGGAAGCAGCTTCCTTCCTGTGGACCAGCAACCAAAAGGAGACTGAATCTGCCAACTGTGTTAAATAAAACTTTCAGTCATAGGTTTTAGCTGAGAACTCATTTTCAGATTTAACTGAAAATATACATTCAAATATTTTTATGGTAGCTACTCTCGTTTTGGGTGTTGTTTTCTTGCCTGGACTCTATGTTGTATAGTTTTTTTTTTTTTTTTTCAGGGCAGGTTGGTATGAAAATAAAGGTTGATTTGATCTGATTTTTAACTCCCTTCTCTTTGACTGACTGAACATGTAACAATCAATGAAATCAGCTGCTATTGTGTTTGTTTGGATGCATACTCGCAGGCAGTTCACAGGTCTTTCAATGCCACATGAATGAAGATGCCTGGCTGTAATTCAGAGAGCTCATTCATAAAACTGATTAAGATCACAAAAGAATGGCATAGTAATTCACAAATGGTAAACACATAAAACCTCGGGCTGGCCAACAAATCTACAGCACCATCAAACAGCCCATACCATCACAGATGTTTTATGGAGACACACAACCCTATCGCTGGAGATCAATCTTTAGCATCCTTAAAATGGTTTCAGCAAACAATATAAATATAAATGAGGTCATTTCAATTTTCAATATACAAGATTCATATCAGCATGATCCAGGTGTATATTTAATAGATCAGGTTTAAAAAGTCTCATCATCATCTTCAGATCCTTTGCTTTAACCCACTGTGGTGTGATATACACACTGACAGCAGAGTTACTCACTTGTCAAGCGTATCTTACATAAATTGGATTGATTTTATAAACATCAGTGCTCTATGGAGATGCGGGCTATTAAAGTATGTAGAAATATATAAGTATTAAGCGTGGAAATAATCTTGATTAGGACATCCCTTGATGTAATAAAGCTCTGCATAAAATCAGTCAGGAAAACTACTTCACTTTCATATTATCTCCCCTAGTCTTTCAATCACTCCTACTTAGCTGTTATTGCTGCATCCAAAATAATGTCTCCGCTTTAATGTACATTAACTTTAAACATATTAACACAGCTGCACCAGTTTGGTTCACAGTGGGTGAACTCTTTCTTCCCTGGTCTTCTTTCAGGATGAGCTGACAGTGTTTTCTCTCAAAAATATACAGAACTTTCGAATCAACAACAAAGTTTAATACATTTGTTTGATTAAAACATTTGGGGCTTTGTAGTTGTTCTGCAGCTTCTTTTAATCGGCTGCTCTTCCAGATTTTATGTGTGTAACTTTCATCGTGTCAAGTCTCCTTTACAGAGCAATTAAGATCCGAACTGAGCTGAAGTGAGTTGCTGCATGTGTTGACTAGCAAGATTCACGTTTTCTTTTTTAATTTTTTTTTTTTTTTTTTTGTCTTTGTTTGGACAGCTACACAGAGAGAGGGGGGTGACATGAAGCAAAGGGCCATGGCATTACATTTAATTCAGTGAATACCAATATTTACCCTTCTTGATGTGTTCAGCAAAACACAGCCAGAGTCATCAGTATCTGAGGAAAAGCAAAGGAGAGGTACAATTAGACTTTTACTCTGTTAACTCTGTAATGAAACACAATCATATGTTGTATGTAGTTCTGAAATGAACATGGTGCATAGGAGGAGATTTCACACCTGGTTCACACCTACTATCCGTAATGTGAACATAAAAGTAAGGATGTATCATTGGAGCCATTTTGTGTCCTGGTCACTATGATTAATAACCAAGAGGAGACAGCTGTTGTTGCTGGATCTATTGGGCTGCCCCCGTCTTTCCCAAACAGATGGTGTCATGGTAAATAATTCTTACTGTTGCTGAAAGGAAATGACTGAATATGTAGCATTGGGTGTGAAAGTATCTATAATATATTTCATCTAAAAAAAAAAAAAAAAAAAGAGAAATAATCCACAATTGTCTGAGATCAAAATACAGAAACAAAAAGTGAATTTAAATTTGAGTAAAGTCTGCAGCAAAATACACAATCACATCACTTTACAGTGTCCCAGGCCACCCAGGCTCGACTTTACATTTTCAAATTCACTTCTTTCTCATAACCATAATAACAAACTACTCTCTGATCCGGCCTTCAGGGGGTTTGTATTTATTTGGCAATTTATTCTTATCCCAGTTATTTTATTTTGTATTATTGGTGAAACTGAGCCTCTTATTTTCACCTGTGCACGTGGGTCTTTTAACCATTCTAGACACAGTATTTTCAACTTTTCAATTCATTAATTATGGGGTATAATTATACAGCACAAATAGCACTTCAGCTCTAAATAACCAAACAATTTGTCGTCTTCAGGAACCAAAGGATAAAAACGACTCTCCTGCCTTGAACATTTACAAACAGTATTATTGGTACAATTAAAACTTTTTGGGACATTTAATGGTGTTATTAAACAGCCAACAGTAGAGACGACAGGAAATGATGGGGACAGGGAAGGACATAACTTAACTTTATGAGGAATATCATAGTTAATTGCTAGAACTGCTCATGACCTCAGTTTTCAAACAATATACCAGCATCTACTTTTGTAAAATCAGAATATTACAAGTTAAAATGCTTAATGCTTTAATGCTAATCTGTAGTAACATGGTAATTATGATGTTCTCTATTTGCATTTCAAAGCATTTTTAACCAACAGAGCATTCATTACTGATGGAGAAAGGTCTGGAAAAAAAAAAAGCTAGAGTATCCACTCAGCCTGTAAAGAAAAGAAGCCCTGAGACCCTTTTTCTAATAGTGATGAAAATGTCAAGAGGCAAGTCTCTAAATGCTCTCATTGAACAGGGATTGGAAGTTCTCTGCTGATAAGGCTTTAATACACATGTCTGTGGAGCTGAGGCTAATTCTCAGATAAAGTACAAAGGTCTGGATTTTCCCAGTGTCGGAAAAAAAAAGGGA
Source organism: Rachycentron canadum (assembly GCA_038496675.1). Lineage (NCBI taxonomy): Eukaryota > Metazoa > Chordata > Actinopteri > Carangiformes > Rachycentridae > Rachycentron > Rachycentron canadum. Next base: position 3,001,154 of record CM076661.1, on the reverse strand, counting down.
AAAAAATCTTTTATGTTAGAAAACAATATGGGGACAAACCTAGGGATTGAGGTTTTCAACTTCAGTCCCATAACTAGCAGGCTGTCAGTACCCTGCTGACTCTCATAAAACAGTCCGCCGCCACCATTACATAACGCAGTTATCGCAGTTTACTGTGGGGAGGACGTTATTAGGTTACCGAGGGCTTTCCTCCTCTGCTCCGCGTGATGCACTGTGTCGGCTCCGTCTGGAAATCAATCAGTGCTTAACTCCACCCTCCAGCAATAGAAAAGCAAGAACCCCCCCACCCCACCCCACTTTAACAACCCAATAAGCCTCAGGAAAGCGCCAGGATATCATAATATCAATAATCCAGCCACAAGTGAACATGTTTGAGTCTGCAGAAAAAGGATGGTGGGGGCTTTGATCACCACACCAAACACCTTGCCATCATAAAACCCTGCAGACAGTGAAGGAAGAAAGAAAGCCCCAACCCCTACCTCTCTATGATGAGACTATGGCAGGGGGCAAGTGTCGTGTGCAGTGGATTTGGTTCATCAAAGCCTCACAATCAAAAAGCACACGACTGGGCTGATCCGCTCCCAGAGGGAAGAGGGAGCAGCGGCTCTAATTGCTGTCAGGCTGTAGCCGTAAGGAGATATTCATATATTCATATAAGATTACCTCGTCCCCAATGATCACCTCTTTCTAATGGCCCCTGTATGTCTCAATATACTGTCTGGATTAAAGTAATCCAGGAGAATTTCAGGGTTTAGGATTAGAGAGAGGAAGTGTTAAAATGTGACACAGGCTTGTTTCCCTCCTCGCTTCCATGTTTGATCAATGTGACACTATAACTGTTGATTATATTCAGTCAGACACAAGTGTTATGTAATTGCAAAGTGGAGTGTTGTATTATTTCAGTCATTAAAGGTTGCAGGGTGGTGACTGAGGATGGCTGAAATACCAAGTGATAGGAGAGATTTGTGTCCAAACAGGCTCAAGTGTCCTTGGTTTGGGGTTGGGCAGTGTGTTTGAAACAGTGCATGCATTTCAAATATGGTACAGATCAGAACAATAAGAATGTGTGGTATGAAAATACCACCCCTGCTGACGAAAACTTACCTTTAATAGACAACTCTAGATGCTAACTAGAAATGTGTGGTGGTCAGTTTAAAAAAATGCTTTAATGGGTGGAATCATTAAAGGATTAATTACCAGTTTCAGTGCATTCAGTGTGTCATGGTGTGCTGCAGATGTTTTCTGCATGACCTGACTCCCTGGCCTCATGTTTCCTTTCATTCAAATATGGGCGCCCACGTGACCCTGACGGATAAGCGGTATCAGAATTGGTATCGCTAAATAAAAAGTTAAATTGAGGCAGCAAAGCAAATGTATTTAGCTATTAGATGCTTTTTTGATCATAATCATTCAAAAGATGTAGCAATATTATTTAAGATAATTTAAAATTTCCCAGCGGTATTTTGGCAGAAATGGAAAAACCTCAGTTTTTAAATTCAGAGCCAATATTACAAGCCCTAGTAAAAAGCCTTGACCTCGGCAAACTAATGTCCTTGCAAATATATAAATATTTTAGAAGTTAGCTTCTCAGGCTGCTCTTGCTTTCAGGCTGTTTATCGACTCAAGAAAGTATTTTGTATGAAAATATAATTTGATGTCCTTTGTCTAAAGTGCAGAAGAATCAGTCTGTTTACCATAACAATGTCTGCACAATGAGCTGAGGAACAAAGACTTTCCAAATGATGAAGTAAAAGTAATTTATTGTTCGGTCCATCCTCTACACTCTAGTGTAGAGAAGAGTTTAGAAAAAAAAAAAAAAAAAACTCTAGGTTTTCAAGGTCAAGTAACGACCTTGGTCAAAGCCTAAATCCTCAAGTTTCTCATGTGGGAGATGGCCGTCCTTTCTCGTGACTTTTCCACTTTAATATTCAGCCAAATTGATTGAACTGAAGTGGATGTGAGCCCAGCACTGGCAGAAATCTAATCATGAAATCAATTCTATTTATGGAGAGTATTTGACAGCTTTATGACAAAGTTTTCTGACGAGAGAAGAACGGATACGATCATGTCAAAACGATAAAAACAACAGCGGAAGACAAACAAACAGCATCTTTGTATTACCAGCTGACAGCATTTTCAGTGAGATCTTCAATTTCTAATCTTCAACACTCACTTGACTCACTTCCATCAATCACTTCGAGCTTTGGCTGATGTCATTTACACAACAATACTGAGCACATGAGGGTGGTGTGTTTTCTCTAGGTCCCTCCTGTGTAAAGAAACCTATCAATAACCAATAAGAAAACTGTAAAGACTCAGGGAGATTGTACAGCAATGACCATGGGTCCAAAATCCCTCACTACTCCCCGTTTTGTCCACTGTATAGTTAGATCACCATTTTGAAGTGCTGTCTAAATGTATAGTGAGACGTGTTACACCCTTAATAATGGATTCATCCCACAATGCATTTTGAAGAGTTGTGTATAAATAGTCGCTAACCAAGCAATATAAACTGTCATGCACTGTGTTCACCCAAAGAAAGAGACCTGAATTGTGCCTGAAAGTGTTTTTCCTGGGTGAAAGAGTGAGTGACTTTGGTCACAACCCATGTTCACAGCTGGTGGTGTCATATTTACCATATTTTGCATCTTAGCTTAGAATATTCGTTTGCTGACAGTTTTCTAATAGCACTAAAACAGACTGGGAACGTCATCAATTTCATTAGGTATTCGGTCATAAACTGAGGTAAAGGAGGATTCAAATGTTTCACTTCATGATGGCGACAGATGAAAAGTATATAAATATATATATATAAAAGTATGTAACCTAATGGTGGCACTTGTAAATGTTGCTCTCTGCACATAAACTGTCAGGCACTGTCATCCCTTGAGCCATGCCCCTAGTGTGGCTAAACGGACACTAGACCAGTGGATTAATTTGGATTAATAATCCGAGGCAACTTCGTCACTATAAAATAGATATTTTATGGGGAATTATCAGCTCAATTTGCTTGACCACTCATTGTTACCTTGATTTGATGACACTAATAATCCCTGACTGGGACTGAGGGTGAAATGAACTGCATTTTGGTGAACCCTGAAAAACGGTTTGTATTACGTGTAGTTAAATGAAGACACAGAAGCAGCAGAGCAAGTGGTTGTAGATACACTGCCTTGTCGGCTTCTTTTTGGGGTGAAAGTGATATGATTTCTTGTTCATAGTTTATTTCTTCTTGAATTATTATTAAAAGTCGGGAAAAAAAACTTCTTCAGTATCTAAAATCTTTTTTTAAATGGTTCAAAATTGCCATTCAAAACACAAATTTTGTCCTATTGAGCATTTTAGCTGAACTAAAAACTGCAAAAAAGAAAATGAACCTAGAAATGCATGGTACATTTCCAATGGTTTTTTTGAAGTGTTTTACGGTGAATGGATCATTTACTGCTGATGTTACATTTCACATTTTCTGTCTCATCTTGTTCGAGCAGCCACAATTTTTTTCCTGTATTCTGACAGAGAAGACAAACCTTGTGTCGCCGTTGTCTCATGTTTTTTGAGAGACAAACTTAAAGCCGCCATAATATTTAATATCATTAAAATGTGTGTCTGTTTGGCTTATTTCTGAGATGAAGCTTTTAATTTTGTATATAAAGTATATATAACTTTACAATTTGTATGATGTGAAAAAGAAAAGCACTGACAAAATTTTTTAGTATCCTTTTGATATCAGAAGGAAGAAGAATTCAGGTCCTGCAGATGAATCCTCATTTGGATGGATGTTCATGTCACTGTGGTGGGGAAAAAAAAAGATGACTGCAGCACCACTTTGGAGGCTGAGCTTGCATTTGGGACATAAAATCAAAACTGATATTTAAATATCTCAGCTGAAGGAAACCATTACAAAATGTATCTTTAGTGTGGTGCAGTTAAATATCCAACACACAATATCATAAAGGTCAAGATTGAACACTGTCCCAGAAACCAGGCTGGCAAGAGACCAGATTCATAAAGCATCCAAAGCGTGACTACATTTCTACATTTCTCATGAAAGAAGTCACTGTTAAATACAGAGGAAAGAAATGAATTAATTATAACAGACAGATGTTTTTGAAATTAGATTTAGGTAGGAGCTGCTGTCTCTGGGTCTGATGTAATCACTGAGCTCTTTGGTTTTTCCAAACCACTGCTTATTTAGCCAGACAGGGTGTGATTAAAAGTCCTGTTCAGAGTCTTACATTGATTTGATACGGTGGACACACTGCACAGTAGCCTGCTGATGTAGAATAATAGAATAACATAATAATTTGTGACATAATTTAAAAGCAGAAACAGGCACGCAAACAGCTAATGACACTGGGATCAAATGCGTGTGACAACTAGACTTAGGGCGGGCGGGTGTGGGGGGGGGAGACTGGAATGAAAACAAAACACACTAATCAACATTCAGTTGTGCTGTCAATGAATAATGCACTGAAAATCTGGGAATAGACACTGTTGGGCATGACAAACACTCTGCACCTGCGGGCGAGAATTTTGCCTGATGACAGCAGCGATAATTCAACATATTACAGCTGTAGGAGAGGAACGTGGTACAAACACTGACGGGTTTAGGGGTTCATCTCCCACTGAGACCAGGGGGGTGAATCCATGGCCTGTGATTAGGTGAGATCGGTTTGATTGGCTTTATACAATGAGATGATCTGCTTTTTGCCACGCTGTCAACACTGTGGTATCATGTTTCATATTTTTGGGGTGTATTTAGGACAATATAAAATAATAAAATCTCCACTGAAGAGTGAGTCTTAGCTTTCTTTCTTAATTTGATTTGATTTTAGAAACTGTAATTCAGTAAAATAAACATTTGTAATAATGTGAAACTCATTATTGTGTCGGCTCCTTGTTACTGTAACATAACACTATGTTATTCACTGAATATTATGATACAGTGCTAAATATTAGACTAAAGACTAAAGACTACTTCCAATCAACAAAGCAGTGGAGCTGCAAAAAAATACTTTTGAACAGATTTAATTTCAACTTTCAAAAGCAAACTTTCCCTGAAGCACAAACAGTCAGAGATGTAGAGACGTCGGCAGTAGCCAAAATGGCAGCAGTGGAGGCTGTGTGTTTAAGCTTTTCACTGATTGTTGTAATTCAAAGTATTTTATATTCATTACTGTTGAAGCCAGTTAATCCATGTGTTTTTTTATTTCATGATTGTTTTTTTATTTCATATTTGATTCATGCATTATACTGTATATACACATTTGAAATCAAATGCAACTAAAAAGCTGCACTTCTCATTTCAGGGCTCCCACATATTCCTAAACATAAAATTCAAGGCTTTTAAATGACTTTCCAGGCCAATTTACGTCAAACTCAAGGACCCAACACGGCAGAGTTTGAGATAGGGATCAACGTTAATCAGTGTTACCACACGAAGAATTTTTATAATGAGAACCAGCAGCTTTACAGAAGCTGAAAGACAGTAATTAAAAAGAGAGAGAGGCTTGAACGTGTGAACACTTGTGCTGTGTTACAGACTGTGTGGGCTCTTGCCTTCTCCAACACAGCAACAGAAAAACAATATATTGTGCAAGTCAGGCAACAGAGACTTATTAAGTTTAAGAGCTTAGAGAGGGTGAGAGACACATTCAGCCAGCAGCATGTGGCCTTTTTACTAATGTTAAAATAAAAAAATATATCTATCAGATGAATTTTGTTCTATTTTATTGCAAAATATATAAATTCAAGCACTTTCAATGACCCATATTGATTCGATTGGATGAGGCCTTGATTTTTTTCTCAAATTCACAGACTTAAAAGGATTTCAAGGACAAATAGGAACCCTGTGCTTTATCTGCATATAAAGGCCCCATAACTTCATCTGAGGAGCCTCACAGGCTGAGGACGCTAGAGGGAGACCACAGTTTGGTTCCCTGTATTTTTCCCTCCTTGTATTTGAAGGTGGTGGAGTTTGGTGACAAAGGAGAAAACACTGAGCATGTGATTCATTTGGCTTATTTTGTGATCTAGCAAAGCCATTCTCAGTGGAAACCAAGTGTCAACCCACCGTGACGTCACCCTTCAGTTTGTGAGCCGCCATTTTGAAGCCTCCAGGTTGTAATTTGTTCGTCTGCCATCTTAGTTCTTTTGAAACCAGAACAAACCATATTTGCAGGAGAAGGTGGAGCTGAGGAGGAGTGAGGGGTGGATCTGACCTGCTCTGTACTCTATCCTGATTGTGTGGTAAAGTCTGTCAATCACACAGTAGCCACGCCCCCTAATAAATCCACCTAATGGGACTGTTTTCCACTAAATGGAACCTTTAATGAGTGAATGAACATCATGTTGTATTGAAGAAGACTTGATTAAGACCAAGACTCATTATGAAAACGTTAACTATGGAAATAAATCAAGTGAGAAGTAGGGACATTTTCCCATAGACTTCAATACAATCTGACTTCTTTTTCCAACCAGTGGAGTCGCCCCCTGATGGTCATTAGATAGAATGGAGGTTTAAGGTTCTTCAGCATTGGCTTCACTTTTATGAACAGTCTGTGGTGCAAACTATTGTGTCTGACTTCCAAATATTCTCAAAACCAAGAGGGCAACTACTTCCCTTTGTATGACAACATGTATGACTACTTTATAGTTTTATAGCAAAACTTATCACTTCCTGTTGTGTCAGAGGTTTCAGTTGATTCTCTTTTAATTGACTTGGTCTTCAGCCTCGGGTCAGTCAAATTTAGCACAATCCAAGAGAAGGCTAACGTTTAGTTTCATCCACATTTCCTCTCAAATGTCACGGAGTTGAGTTGAATTAATATTGAAACCAACACGTAGCCCTACATTACTCACAAGAGGCTCTGTGGTCACTCAGACAGTTTGCAAACCCCCTGGACCACACTTTGAGAAAGACTGATCTAGAGTTAAAGTCCTACACTCAGCTACAACCAAACCAGTTCTAAATCCAGATGCATATACAGCAGCAGCACCGGTACAAGTCTATGTAGAATCATAAATCTGTTTTAGGAGTAAATATCCTGATGGAGCCACTGATTTCATTTCTAGTTGGAAGCTTTTATATCCACATAAACATCACCCGTCTGTCACACTGGTATCAAAAATATAAACAAAATGTAAAAGTGATGCAGCACAAATTATGTTTTAAAAAACTTGTTCCTCTAACTTGTTCCCAGATTGCACCACTCCAGCTCTCCTGTCAGATGCCTTAAGTGTTACTATGTATGGAGAATCAGCCCAAGTGACATGGTCACCTGTCACATTCAAAGGGAACGGGCATCTCTCTCTCTTCATCTCTCTCTGTGTCTCTTTCTCCATCTTTGCCCGTGGTGCACCTGTGACTGTTGCCATGACGATGGTAACCTGTTGACCCGTGGGGTTTCTGGTGATGGGGTCAAAATCATCTGCACCTGCAGCTGAGGGGCTGTCTGTCAAGTCAACACCTGCCATCAGGCTCTGGATGGACCCAGACCCCAGCAGACCTTCACACAAATGAGTTTAAAGTTGTGTTCAGGGTTTTTCTCAACAATTTTCTCCTGCGTCCTTCTTGAATGATGCTGTGAAGATCTGCCAGGACTTCAGACACACACTGCCTTTGAAGAAGCCTCATGTTATGATATAAAGCGTCTCCAAAAAGGCTGAACAAAAAAGATTGAACTGGGGATATTGATCCCACTGCAGATGAGACTATTGACTGGAGGAGGCGTATTCAGAAGGGCAACCAGACAAATTTATATAAATGTATTTTAGATCTAGGCAAAGTGATTGTGACACACATTCCCACTTGCACATCATTCATATCAAATGTCCGGCTGCAAATGTAATTTCAATTAATTGACTTTTTACTAAAAATAATCTACATTGTCACACTATTATCCATCAAACATAGAACGATAGTGGCTATTTTACAGGTCATGTCAGGTGATAATCCTCTTTGGGGTTCATCACTATGAGTAACCTACTTCACACACAAGTAATCATTTTTACCCATTGTTAATATAAAAGTAATTAAAGAGACCATAAAATGCTACTTAAGACCTTGAAAGCACCACTTCTAGTCTCCCGGTGATAAATTAATCTGGAACTTAAGTTGTTGCTTGTTTTGTCCTTAAAATTTCATTTAATAGTTTAAACAACAATGACCAAACTTTAAGGTTTTAACAATTCTATGACACATCAGCAAAAAAATTAGCATAAAATGTCCTGACCTTTAATTTCTTTCTTGCAAGCAAATCCCTCCCTCGTCTCATCTCTTTTTATCTTTAGCCTACTCGCACCTTTTCTGACACCTCTCCTCCTCTTCAATCACTTTTTTTAGCATCGTCTGTCCTTCCTGTCTCTGTCTCCCTCCATTTCCTTCTCGCCCTCTTTTTTTCCCTCTCCCTCTTTATCCCCACCACACACACAGTGCTCTCTCAATCTCTTTCCAACTCCCTCTCTGTGTACTGACCTGGCCCAGGGCTGATCTGGTTGTCGTAGAGGTGGATGTCATCTCCGCAGGCGATCGGCGAGTCCTGTCCCTCCTCTCGGCCCTCGCTGCCCTCCTCCTGCTCCGCCTCCCGCTGCTCTGGGGACACAACAGCACAGGGTCACCTCCTGGACCTCACTGGCTCCCAGGCAGGGCAAAAAAAACTTACTTTTTTATTATTATCCTCAACCAAAGTCGGACTTACTGTACATTCAGCAACCATGAAAGAATATTACTACATTACTTCTTGTAATTGCAATTTCGTTGTTTGTTTATAAATCAAGTCATCATAATTTAATAAAAATAGTACTATTTGAAGACAAGAATCAGTTATTATTAGATTGTGAATAAAATCATGTCAGAATAGTGCTCAACAAAAAGTTTAAACAGTAACAAGATATTATATGAAATTAGGCTTCTCTGTGACAGCTCGTCTGACAGTCAGTGAAGCATCCTGACACCATAATAAACACCTGGTGCTTAAAGAAAAAAAAAAAACTGGAGAATTATAAGCAGATATTGTTTTTGTTTCATCTGAAGTATGAAGTATATAAAATTACGTGTCAACTACGCGCTCAGATTGCACTCCAATGTTGCTTTTCATGTCATTTTACAAGAAAGTTTGGTTAAGTTTAATATCACGCAGCCGACTTTAGATGAGAGTAGAAACCAGGCTGTATTATGTATTTGTATTTTTCCAGCTGCTCATTACAGACCAGCATTACTAAATAATCTACTATAATCTAAGTAGTTCCTCAATTTATTAATGACATTAAATATCATTGATAAAATGTCTTTTATAAGACATGTAATTTATATTATATATATATATAAAAATGTGGAGCCTCTGCCAAGCAGTGATGTTGCAGTTTACATCCACATCTGTCAGGACTCACACACATCTGGTAGAGACGATTTAATAAAAATATATTTGGCAACATGGAAGTTATAGCATTGAGGAAAACAAAAGCAGAGTCAAATTCCTTGTATTTTCGTTTCAAATGTTGATGTTGCTGCAAAGAAACTTCTCAAAATTCTCAAACATGGCTGTTTCACACACATCTTCAATCACTGACGTTTCATGGTGGGCACCTAAGATTAGCATTGATGTGAACTAACGGTGACCTTGACCTTTGACCTTTGACCACCAGAATCTAATTAGCTCACCCTTGAGTGAATGTTGAAATGACACAAGTTGTTCCTGAGACGTTGCGTTCATGACAATGGGACAGACGGATTGTGGCAACAGCCACGGCGGTCGTCTGCACCGAAAATAAAAACCCAATGAAAAAAAAATTTAAAAAAGGCCGAAATTGTCACAGAAAATTTCAGAAATGACTTTGGTCAGTGGACGTTTTAGTGTGAAAACAAGTCTTTCATGAATCTGCAGGTCGGTGCGGGGTTTTTTTTTGGTGCGTAATGGTCAGGATTGTGAACGGTAGACAGCATCACAGCCTGGAGCCTGTTTGGATGACTCATCCCACCCCCCCACCCCCGACACAGCAGCCCCTTAAATCCAATCCTACAGTAACTAGTGAGCTCCCAAATATCACCCAGCGATCGGCTTGATGCGACGAGAACAATATCTCATACTTGTGCTCTTTATCGGCTGACCTTATCCACGAGGAGGCCCCAATTTCAGTTCATTCAGTTTGTCTTGCATCAGGATCATCCCTCAGCACTTGACATTATTTGAACCTCTCTGTGTCGTCACCTTTCCTGCTTCCCTCTGTGCCTCAGACTCACCGGCTGGGCTCTGACTTTCAAATCACCTTGGGAGGGAGCAGCGGCTGCCGAGCAGGAGGAACAAATCCACCGTTTTCCTCCAAAACACAACGGTATCAATTTGAGAAAAGTTATCAAATATTTATTCATTGTTTTTGTTCATTGTCATTATTAAATCATTAATCAATCTTTATCTTTAAACTCAAAACATGCATTTCACCGTTCAGCATCAGGGCTGATTGGATTAAAAGTCACAATCTGTATTCATTTCATTCACAATGTGATTTGAACAATAAATGAAACCAATTCTACATCATTCGAATTCAGATGAGCTGCACATGAAGCCGAGCTCCTGCTCAGTAACTGACCGGTGAAGGCGAGCATGCAACATGTAGAAGCAACAGGGGACGAGGTGGTTTGACATGAAAACGCTGAACGACTGACATGTTTCCTGAAAACACGTCTGCAGCAGCCTTCGAGTCACGTTTGAGGCTGTGACGTACAGAAACACTGTGAAAACGAGCCACACCTCGTCGTTGAAGAGGTTTTCATTTTTGTGCTTCATCTTCTGAGGATTACTCAAAGATACACATCTACCATCACCCAGGGTAGCAACACAACAGCGTCTTCATGGATAGTTTAATCTGCTGATTATTGTTTTATTAAATTATCTGTTAGATAACATATGGCTGAAACACTGAATTAATTAACGTGTGGATTGATACAAATCAGCACTTATTCTGATAATTGCTTTATCATTTTAATTATTTTATAGAACAAATGTCAAACACAACCTTATTCCAGTTTCTTACTTTAGAGAATTTATGACTTTTCTTTATATTTATTTGACAGTAAACTGAATATTTTTAGCTGCTGCTCTATCACAATATTTTAACAAGTCCAAACATTTAAGGGATATATTGAGAAAAAAATCTGACTCTGGATGACTTTTTTATTGCGGTCTTTGTCTAAAATAGTTCGATATTCAATTTACAATTTTATAAAAGAGGAAACAAATCAGAAAATGCTGGAAAGTGTGAATGATTAACCCTAATCCAATCCTCTCCAGCCATTTAGATGAAGGTTATGTTGGTACCTAAAAGGCGTCGTCTTACGCTGCGAGAACCTACACAGGTTTGAAATCGATGATCGCAGCTTAATTACAGGGTTTTAAAGCGGAGGTGGGCAACCTCACCTGAACTACAGACCGCCATACATTATTAAAAACGATTACACATTCATAAAGTGAGACATTAACCTTCAAGGAAAACAGCTGAGCTACTATTTCATGCGGGAAATTCCTTATGTTAAATGTGTGTGGTTAGCATTTAGACTGTTACAGATGAGATGCATTTAACCCTGAATTAGCTCCTAGAATCCACAAATTTAACAATAAATCAACCAGTACGATCGCTTCTAAATGTGACATCAAAAAGCTTTTAAGCCCAAGCAAACTCAAGCAGCAAAGCCTAGCTGCAACAACCAAACAAGTAAATACATGCTGCATAATTTTGTGATAGTTTTGTTTATTTTTCAGTCTTTCAATTCCCTATTCTCCACATGTTGTATTTTTTATTGTTGTTTTTCTTGGTCTCTATTCTAAGCCAAAAAGAACACGATTCAATCTAAAAAAAATGCAGCCATAATCAGATTCAGCCACTATCAGTTACTTGCCAAGCACACTAAATCAGCACATTAATAGTTGATATGCCTCTGCGACACATCAACTATTAACACGGTAACAAAGAACATAATGACACAGACCGCTCAGGTACAACAGGACCACTTCTACGGTTCAAGATCAACAAATATCATCTCGCTCATGTCGCCCTCCTCAGAGACTTTGGTTGCAAAGTGCATTCAAAGAGCATTCGGCTCCCAAGCCAACGTTCACTAATGAAGCTCCAAGATCACAATGGTGGATAATGCTTACTTACCCACAATAATGTAATTGCATTTATATCCTGATAAAAGGTTGCCTAATAAAGACGGTTATGTTCAGCGGCAGCAGGGGGCCTTCTGTGAATCTGCTGAGTGAATTGGTGTGTTGCAGGAGGGGAATAATTGGCTGGGAGAGACAGGGAGAACCAATACAAGCATATTCTGTCCTGACTGCTTGTGCTGCACATACTAATTGGGCGCTTCTCCTTGGCTTGAAGGTAATGAAACTGCCGTTATCATAACAGCCGGAGCAAAGTTCATTATTTATATCCAAATGCAGTGGGGTGTGAGAGCTGGCTGAGTTGTCTGTTTCTGTGCTGCAGCTCTAATCTTTAAGTCACATCTTTCACAATGGATGTACTGTACGATGCACATTACTGGTAGCGTTCAAATAAAAAATTCCCCTGCCTTTCTCTTCCATCGTGATCAGAGGATTGCAGGGGTTTTTTTTTTTTTTTCTTCACGCTGAGTCTCAGGCGCATGGATTATTTATTACTGTTTGCTTTGTTTTGCTATTGTAGAAAAACGTGGCTAATGTTGAAAACGAAGTGCACAGTCCGTCCGTGTGTCCTAGCGGTGTCTCAGACTCACCCATTTCTTGAAAGAAGTATCCATTCTTGGACATCCCAGAGGGAGGCGCCTCTGCAGGAGAGAGCAAAACAGAGAGAGACAGTAATCACTGAGGTGAATTTGGGAAACAGTAACAGGCCCTGCAGGGAGCGATTTTCATTTTGAAACGAGATACCCATTATTTGCTATTCTTTTCACACTGTAATTATTGGTATGAGAGATGGTTATAAATACAAGTAAGAGCCGTTATCAGACCTTCTGTTAGTCCTTTGGTGAAAAGACCTGTGCATTTAAATGTAAAGGACCCAGAATTGAATATTATTCATTGATTCAGACACTCATGAAAGCATCTGCCCCCCAATGGCCATTAGCAGACACAACAATGACGACAAATGACACACTGATTAGCATTGCAGGGTGTGTGGTGTGTTTTTGTTAAGATGTAAGCCTGATGATACTGTACATTTTTTCTTCCTGTATAAATTCCAAAGCAAAGTATTGCCTGTGTATCCAGGGGCTGATACATCTTATTCCTCTGTGCTCCCTTATTGTCCAAAAACTATTACAAACACATTGATGAGTCACACAGCTGCACTGGGAGACGTGTTTCTTTATTACGATGAACACACACAGTGTAGTTTATTCTTTGTCAGTCCCACATACACAGCCCTGCTGCTGTAAACGCTCACCATTCCACTGAAAGTGTATTAATGCGCTGCTGAATATAGTCCCAAACAAATGCACTGCTTACTCTGATTTGAGTGACATTTTATAAGAAACCACAGCGCCCATCTGTTTTAGGAAATAATGAAATGCTTTTAAGAAGTGAAGTCTGTGTTTGTGAGCTGTTTTTCAAGATGGAGGTCTGCAGGATGAAGTAGGAACTACAGGACTGAGAGCCACAAACAGGGTAGTGAAGCCTAGTGAGACACTACCACATAGTTGTTTTTTTTATCTTCTAATGCTATTTGTTGACAATAAAAGATAAAAACAGAATATTAGAAGCCTTATCCTTTATATTACTGATTAATTTAATTTACTTATTACATCACATCCTGGGTCTTGTATCTGTGTTCAGCAGGCATCAATCAATAATGTACATGATCCACAGTCTTAAAAACACAGCAGCGATTTTCCTCATTAAAATTCCACAGATGCCTGGGAAATCATTTTTGGGCCGTGGTAGTAACTTCGGTTGTGTGTGATGGTGGTGATAAACCATAACATTTTAAATCCCTCTGATTAACAGCCAACTTCACATAAAACGTTGCCGTTACCCTCCCAAAGCTTAAACAAGTGCAGCAGGTTTGAAAGCAGTGGTAGGTCTCAGTTTTGATGCCTGATGGGTCCTGGGTGTCCTGAAAATGCCACGTGATGCAGATTAAACATTAATATTACTGGTGGCAGAGGAACATTAATGATTATTTTCCAGACTAATTGATTCATTGTGGACGCCAGTTGAGCATGATATGCCTGTTGTTTGTTTAAAAATGCTGACAATGACAACAGGACATTTTGGCTGTAGATTTTGTGGATCAGCTGGAGAAACCTAGTCAAACTAAACTCCCTGGTTTGTTTTAAGAAAAAAATAAAAAAAATAATCCATCATCTGAGCTGCAGTGTTAAAACAAATATCTGGTTAGGTTTTCACAACATTAACTGTTTAGTCTGCAAAAATGTAGTCGAAACAAATGTAGACTACTAAATGTAGCCTAAACATAGTGAAAACAGTGAAAACAGTTGTAACCATGCCCCAAGGTGAAGCCAAGGTGACGTCTACGCTCGACAATCAAAACCCTACAGTTGATCTATAACAGCACATCCTCATGTTTCAGAAGCTGGAACCAGGGAAGGTTGATGAAATGATTTGATTTGATTTCTAATCAACCCTTTGAGGACTAAATGACGATGCTAACCATGGTCTATGTCACATTGTTTTTCAGTTTCACCTAAAAAACACCGTGGACGTTGTTCAACCTGTTGCTGTGACTGACTTGAACATTTACACCACGAGAAGCGATGACGCCCTGGAGTTATTACCTTGACGGAGATTTGTTAATATTTGTCAACACAGAAAATGTGAGTTAACAGTGGATGGGACGTTTAGATCATGTAACAACCCTGTAGGTCAACCAGAGGGTATGAAGAACTCCCTTTAGGCGACGCAAAGTTTTATCAGAAAAATATAAGGCCGTCAGTCCTAGCACGTTCATTAGGTAGAAGAAATGTTAACAGGCAGTGATTATATGCAGTACACACTCTTTTCATCAGCAAAGGTCTCGACTTTGCTAATACATTCAGTGATAATCCATGGTGAGCTTTGCTTCCAGGCAAAGCAATCGCTTTGCAATGGCAGGGTACGGCTTATTTATTTATTTATTTATTTATTTTTAAATGGTGGATATCTCATTTTGGAATTTAACTTAATCTGGTGAAGAGGCCCACGACAAACGCACAGGGAGAGAATTTAGAGTACAGCGTTTCAGAGGGTTTGTCACGCAGCCCTGTGGATGCGAGCAGCATTCGGATGACACACGACGGCGAGGCAGATGTGGAGCGGGGGATACTTTGAAGGTTATTGAGACATTGTGGGTTTGTGCTTGTGAAGGAAGGGAGGGGTTTGGTGAGGGAGGGGGTTGAGTGAGGGGGCTGCCACACTACCAGACTTCAGTGAGGCTTTTCTTAAGCATTAAGCCAATATGTTTACATATTCATCCTATGAGCAAAGACCAACAACATGTCTTGACTGCTAAAATCACAGCCACCCCAGACAAAGGGACGAAGAGTGGGGACAAAAATGGCACAAACACAAACATCGCTGTACAAGTAAGTACACAACCGCTTTCTGTTAAATGTCAGACACAAAATCTATTTACAAAAAAAAAAAAAAGAAAGAAATAAAGAAAAGAAAAAAGAAAAAAGAAATTAGTGTGTTTCTTTAACATGTCAAATTTGGACTGACTCTCCTCTGAAACTTTGTGAAACTCTATAAAGAAGAGGGATGTCATGGACACAATCTTACCTCTTGCATACAAATAATTCAAAATAATACAATTTTAATTATACCAAATATTCCTGCCCCCTTGGGCTTGGGCTCACAAAGTGGAAAAAAAAAAAAAAAAAAACAAAAGTAAAAGGACCTGGGATTCATTTATCCCCAAAACAATTAGCTTGTTTAATCTACACAGGTAATGATGTACTGTAGCTGCTTGGGTCTGAAACAGATACTTAAATTTTCAAGTCTTTTTCTGTGAAATCTCCCTCTATGGCACTTTGCCTCTTAATGGCATGGGTAGTGTATTTGGGGGTTTTTATGCATTTTTGAATTCTGCCTACAAAATGAATCCCTCCTGTGGAATAAAGACATTTTTAAGGGAATAGTTTGACATTTAGGGAAATATTTGCTTTCTTGCTGAACATTAGCTGAAAAGACCAATGCCACGCTTATGTATCTATGCTTAGTATGAAGAGCCTGTGTTTAGCTTAGCTTATCACAAAGATTGGAAATGGAGGGAAATAGCAAGCCAGTCTGTAACACTAATGAAGACTTAAAATGTTATCTGTTTAATCTGTACCAAACTGTAAAAAGGAAGTTCTGTGCCTGATTTTTGCTTTCACCTCTATCAACGGCCAAGAAATAGCAACGTAATCTCCCTTAAATGAGAATTGAAGTGAGCCTCCATGCACGCATCCAAGAAGGTAGAACTATTCCCTTAAATAAACAGATGAAAATTTAAATTAATTGTAATAGTTTATCCAAATGGACTGAAGTGGCACTAAATCAGGAGTTTGTCACATCACAGTATCCCTCTGAGGAGAGAAAAACACCTCTTCCCTGTCTTTTTCAAAACCGAATTGAGTCGAAATGGAATAAATTGATTTATTAGGCCAATGTAGCGACCTTCAAGGCCGTCAGTCTGACTGGCTGTTAATGGAGAAAGAGTTTTAAATGTCAAAGACCTTTACTGTGCGAGTCTCTCACAAGTAAATGGCTGCACATTGTTAATTTTAGCTGGTAGTTCTTTACTTGACGCTTGGCGATACTTCACATCTGTCGCACTAAAGGAGAAAACATCTACATTAAGTTACATTTACATACAGTTTGTGGTTTACAGTGCTAATATCTGTCAAAAGCAAGGGAAAAATGGCGTTTTATGAAAACACAGCATTTTAGGTTGCAGATTTTTCTGATGTAAGACAAAAGTCTGCAGAAGGAATTTAGTAAAACAAAACTCCCAGTGGTCTTCTTCTCTCTACTCGCCTTCCTCAAATATCCAAATAAAGAAATACAAATCAGTTTCCTCATTTGAGCTGCCGTGGAAGCACAAACACGTGGGAACATTTCTCCGACATCCTCTGCCTCTGTCGCTGTGTTTGATTGTGATGTCTCAACACAAATTTTTCCTTTCACCTTCTTACACACACGCACACAGGTCGATCACATCCCTGTTATGCGGTCTGTTTACCTGCAGCTGCTGCATTAAACATGCGTCTCACAACACAAACACTCGGCCTGGCTATGAGCATAATGGAGACACAGAAATACGTAGCATGTTGCCTTTCAGACCCAGGTTTATTTCACCTCACCTACAAAACCTGGGAGTTTTTTCCCGTTTAGTTATTTTTATATGTGCGACTGAATAAACAAAGTCATGTTCACAGCTCAGCAGCTGCAGGCAAAGCTACAGTTTTTTTCTTTTGCTTGTTGGCTTTACAAACATATCTATCTGCTCTGATGAAGGTAATAACATTATTACTATTATAATTATGATTATTTCAAACATGCAACCTGTTACACAATTATGATGGAACTTATACTTATGTCAATTTCATGTCTAAATAAGCACCAGAGTCACTATTTGTGATGAATAAGTCACAATAATAATGATGCAGTATGTCAGATGTGGTCATATTCCCATATTTCTTTCAACAAGTTTCAAATCTGAAATGAAAGTTGTTACGTTAACATAAAGGTTAAATAACCCCAGAGATTAAATGCTCATGTTCAGCATTATTAAGAGTGCTGTAATAGACGTATCCCTCTGCTGTCACCTCATGCATCACTTTAAAACACCACAAATACCAACTGAACCAATTTTATAGTACGGTGCAGCCAGAAAATGGTCAATACTATCACTTTTTTCACATCTTATGTTGCAACGTCGTGCTAAAATTATTTAAATTCACTTCCTCATCAATCTACACTCAATATCCTACAATGATAAAGCCAAAACTGAATTTTAGAAATTTTTGCAACTTGATTAAAAAGGTGAAAGTGAAATATCACATTAACATAACTACTGAGACCCTGAACTCAGTATTTATAATTGAAGCAGCTTTGGCAGGAATTACAGTGTTGAATCTCCTTGGTTTTGACCATTACGATGCAACAAAGGACTAACAACACAAAATATTTTGTTTTTATCACGCATGATGAAGAAAAGCAGCAATTTGCAAAGGAGTCAGAGAGGTTTTGGCATTTTTGCTTGTTAATAATTAACAAATAAAATGAAATAATTGTCTGTCAATCAACTTAGCGTTTTTGTCACAAAGATACTTTACAGACAAATTACAAAAATTTAGATAAAAAGAACTTAAAGCATCTGTTGGAGTTTGGGGGTGTGAACACATTAGCTCCAACAACAGCAGGGCTATGACAACAAGGCCCCTTCATGTGACTCAAGACTTAATGTGATAACATGAACAAACTTTGCATAGTTTGGAAGCATAAGTTGAAAATTGACAGGTTGGTTAAACTAGTTGATATTAATCATTTCCACAAACCTCAAAGGACTTGAAACCCGGACACATGTACACAACATCAAAAATATCAAGTGTGGATGCTACAGTGTCACGTGACAGTTGTCAATTTAGGTTTTAAAGTTAAAATACGTATTAAAATCAAATCAGGACTTTTAAATTCATCGCTATTCAGAGATGAAGTCTCTCCTGTTCATCAAATGCCAAATATGTGGCTCTTTCTGAAAATTTCTTGTCATATCTGAAGAAAAATGTCTGACATTAAAATAACCTCCAAGTCTGGATGATGAAAAGCCATCACTTTAATGCACAGCTGTAGCCGGGCATGGCTTTACAATCTCTTTGTGAAAAAGACTTCTGAATCAATTTGTACAATAAAAAACATCATTAAATCCAAATATCAGACAATTGAAACAGTGGGCAAAGGTTTAGTTACAGAGCATCAAGTAACTATGTTCAAAATGTATTTTAGCAGACACACAGATGAACAAAGTCAAATCTTTTTATTTCAATATCCTAGAGGGAGTCTTCTGTTGGACTGCTCATCTATTTATGTGGCACATCATGCCAGCTTCCTGCGAACGCTGTGCTTCTCTGAACTGCATCTTACTCTGAGTGCTGTGATCAGGAACAGCATCATGGTGAGCTGTTTGCCACTGACAGATGCAGGAGAGAGATTTAGAAGGATTTAAAGGGAGTGCACCGTTATCCATGTTACTGGCTGCCAGATCAATGACAATACAGTAGGAAAGTTACTCTGTTGTGAAGCTTCGGTTTATGACCAAATAAAGAGCTCTGTTCGAGATTTAAGCCTCAAAATAACTAACACTAACTCGAGCGAAAGGAGCAATCTCAGAAAATAAAACTTGTATTTTCAATAAGTCTCTCTTTTTATTTTCTGGAGGTGAGTGAGCTACTACATCCTTTTGATATTCTGAAAAAAAGATGGCTGACTGTTGAGTCGTCAAAGACAGGGTTGGACACAAAGCGTTGGACTTTGTATAAATATGGATGTAGACACCAGGGCTGAAAGTGAAGCCAGTGCTGAAGAGCCTTAAACCTGCATTCTATCTAATGACCATCAGGGGGCGACTCCACTGGTTGGAAAAAGAAGTCAGTCATTGTATTGAAGTCTATGGGAAAATAGACCTACGTTTCACTTGATTTATTCTCAGTAAGCATTTTCCTAATGAGTTTATGGTCTCAGTCTCTAAAAATGTCCCATTTAGAGGAAAATAGACCATAAAGCAGGATGTGTATTAGGACTGTGGATAATCAGGATAGAGTCCAGAGCAGGTCACTCCTCCTCAGCTCCACCTTCTCCTCCAAATACGGTTTCTCCTGGTTTAAAAAAAAAAAAAAAAAAAAAACGATGGCCAACAGACAAATTACAAACTGGAGGCTTGAATGTGTGACGTCATTCAACAAACAACTGTCTCTGATTGATTGTTTTCATTCAGCGCGGTGAATTCTTGTGAATGTGATTAGGAACAGTAGGAGGAGCCACCCTCCAAGTCTCACGTACCACTGTCAGGATACAAAGACAGTTTCAGCAAATATGTCCAAACGTTATGTTTGTTAAAGTTACCTACTGAACCTTTAAATGAGCTGCACCTGAGACGGCATTGTTTGTTAGTACATTCTCCCTCTAGCTGTTTTAATGAGCTACGCACATGCAGACTGTTAGACAGAGCTGAGTCAGGGCCTTTACATACTTCATGCTCTGATGGTCAATTGAGACATGCTGACAACTAAATTAACAGAAACCATACGGCACAAGGACGCCAGGCCCTGCTCAATGCCAAGTGTCTGGAATGCATCAACATTTTACCAGCACGCATTTATTCCTTACATGTTCATCTATACTTATATATTTCAAAATACTGGACTCTAATGTATGTATGTAAAAAGCAGGTGTAACCTACTAAACTGCAAACGCATGATCGCTTTAGAGACTGTGGTTAAATATGAAAACTGTAGCAGCTCCACTTATTATCTTATCTTACGTTTAACTTGAAAAACCTGTTCATTTGTTTCAGTAATATCACGCGTAATAATAACAAAATCATAATCGCACTATTGTCATTGATAGAAAACATTACAGTGCATGTAATGAATTAGCTTTTCGTATGTAACAAGCTGTGAAATCCAGCAGAACAACCACACTTGCATATTAAACACTGTAGGTGCCTCAGGAGATAGTTGTGTGTTTGTGTGCATATGTCTCTTTGCATTCTGAAGAAGCTGCCCTTGCGTGTCAAGCTCTGAAATAGTAGTTGGCACAACCACAAAGTTTCAATACCAGATAAAGAATAAAGTCTGTGCATAAGATGCAGTTGCATTATTGCAAAGACATACATTCACATGCTAGCTGACACAACGCACTGTGCTTCAACGTTGTCGTTTCTGCAAACAAACATACTCTACCCATTCCATTTTTAATTTCACAGTTTATCAATATTTTCTTTTGAATGCTGAAAAATCTTTTATTTACCCTATCTATATCAATTTCTATATATAATCTTTACTACTCACTTGAGCCAGATGTAGTTGATGATGATGATTCGAGCACATAATCTGATATCCAGGTTTTTCTAGAGCCACTCGTGAGAGATACAAGGAAGAGATGAATAACGCAGACTGCTTCTGTGTTTTCCAGTGAAGACGTCCTAACCTGCTGTGAGTGTGAGCCAACAGCCCTGTTTCTTGTCTTCCTAACAATTTTTTTGTACAATATAGAATTTTTAGATTTAGATTTAAATCGGTGACTTTCAGCTGGACTCGTAACTAGGTGCTGATAGATTGTAATGACTAACAGTAACTCACAGTTAATCATTATCACTCTTTATTACAGCCTGTATTGTGAGCTCATAAAAATGTGAATATATATATATATATATATATGATATAAAATAATAATTCTTGCTGAGGAAATTATTAGCATTATTATATTTTCAGAGGGAGAAATCACAAGCGGTGCAAAAAAAGCCCATCTCATCCCTTCATTGAGGTGCATGACGATGGACAACCATGGAAATACAACACAATGTTTGAAATTGTGCTGTTTAATTAATCATTCTTTAGCAGGCAGAACCATTGACATGCAAACAGTTGGTTAAGTGCATGTCTACAATTACTGTTTATATATGGAAATCTGACAAAAAACATATTTCTGTCTTTGAGCATAAGACAGACTTTTCTGTCCAAAACTGTTTCTAAAACACATAAATGAACAAGACTTTTAAAAAGCTGTATTTGATATTGCACATTTTCTAATGATATAAATACAGTGATGAGAGATAAGTATGTGACAGTTCATACAAAAGATGCATGATAACTTTCTGCTGAAAAAAGGAAGCTGTCAAGTTACAAGCAGGAAGTCAGAGCTGGAACAGTATAGCACATATGTCTCACTCTCGCTGACCTGCTGTGGGTGTGTGTATGGGAGTTTTCTCACTAAGACTCAGTCCTTTCATCACTTTCAAAATCTGCTGCATTCATCATTTGATATAATGTCACTGTATGCCACATGACAAATCTTGACACATCTGATACCACTTATCTGGAAAAAAAAAATAAATAAAAATGCTGCTTTGCAGCGATTGTGGTTTTGCACCAGTTCGAGGACTGTGACACAGCAACAAACATAAGCTTGACAAAGACAGACCGACGAGCTTCAGCAGAGAAAATATTACCTTAGATGTTTCTACAGTTTCTGTCTCTGGAACCACATTTATGATTGTGGGCTACGAATCAAACACCGGCCGACCGTTCCTCCAGCTTTGAACCCATTTTTTGATTTGATGTTCACATAAGAGACAAGGAAATGTGGATGGAACATGAGTTCCCACCATCCTGAAGAAGATGTGAACATCTGTATGAAGTGCATCCTGGGATAGTGACGCCCTGGGCACAAACTGAGAGGAAGCCCTGTAGGTGTTTGCACGCACCCACATTTAATATGAAAATCAGACCTTCCCTATCTGGCCTGACACAGTCATATAGAGAACAGAACTGTTTGCAGGCAGCTTGTTTCAGTAATGAAAGCCAAGTGAGAATTCACTCCACTCTAGATGTAGTTAGAGAAAACAATCAGCCAAGAAAAATATTATAATCATATTCTATAGGTATCCAATTTCCTGAAAATGGGTACAAGTAAAAACAAAAACTCAGGGGACAAGACAAACCTGGTGCAGTGTGGCATAATCTGAGAGGGTCTAAAGCAGGATGAGTATATTTTTAGTAGGAGATGTACAATAGCAGTGGGTGAAGTCAGGATGGAGCTTAAATAATGGCTATCACCTCTAATCCCCTTTAAAAGCAGCAGGAGCTTTGGTATTTTAGAGAGTAGCAAGAAACAAATATACATACATCAAATACTAAAATGGAGAAATCCAAAAAGCTTTACAAGCTGATTTTACATCCGAGGGAAGACGCATTAATTCTTCAATGTTATGAAGATATCTGTGCAGTTTGGCTACACTATATACATTATAAACTTCAACGATTCAAATGTTTTTGGTCCATGTGTGCAACCGTGAAGATGAAAATTGAAACGCACCAAACAGGCAGATTGAGATCTTATTTACACAACAGGAAATTGTGTGAATTAGCTTAAAGCATAGGGCTGGAGATATTCGATTTTCTATTGGTCAACAATGTATGTCTGTTAATACTTTCCAACTTCCACAGCACTGCAGCATTTACTAAAGCTTTCAAAACAGGTCAATAATATAGAAGGTAATTTTTTTTAAAAGGTAAAATTAGGTGGGCGCAGTGTATTTTATAAAATATTATTAAAATGTGCAAAAACATAATAGAATACGATCGATTTAAAAGCACAATACTGTCACAGCCCTCAGACACATCCTGAGAACGCCAGCTCTACTCATAATTAATTAAATCATTATATTCACTAAATTGGGAAAATTGTATGTGCAAAAGATTAGAAAGTTGTGAACCCATTTTACTAGAAGATAAACCCTTAATGTGATATATTTCTAAAGGCAGGTACCCACACTGTGCAACCTTTGTTTAATGAGTGTGTTGCCTAAAAACTGCAGATGTAACACACCTCAACACTCCTGCTGCTGTGTGACGGCTGCGGGTATTTAATGCTGAAAGGGGAGGACCTTCTACAATCTACAAGCAGTTGCGGACAACTTTATTGGTAAGAATCACTCGTTACTGTGACCCGCTACAGACTTTAATTGCATCCAAAAAAATTGTTTCGATGTGTATTAAAATAGTCCAAGACAACGGGAAGTCAACTTATACGACCCTCGGTGTGTACATAAACCAGTCAGGTTGGAACCGAGCCAAGCCTTCCTCCCCATGCAGGCTGGTCTGTCGCAGGGCAGTGCACTGCAGGTACATGCAAAACAGATGCCAGAACCCCCAGGAGGGACGAACCATGGAATTTACAGGAGAGGTGAGGCTGAGAGTCTAAAATGAAGAAGGTAAGAGATTAAAAGGTGCCCCTGCTGCGTTTGCAGGGGAATCTACGAGGGCCGGGCCAGCATCAAGGAGGAGGTCGGGCCTTTTGTTGGCTAATTGTGCCCACAGGCTCTCTTGGCACCCGTCCTCTCTAGAGCTGTGGTCGTGGAGAGATCCCAGGTAGAGAGGGAATTCCTCCCGATGCTGTGCTCTGCTTTGGGCCGCTCTGTTTGCTCGTATACACATTTTAAACAGCAGGCCCACATTTGGCTTTTTATTCCCAAGAAATTCTAAAGAACTTCAGTCAGCATGCTAATTACACACACATTGTAAATGGCAATTTACAGTATGTGTTCGCATGGTATTTCCCAACAGGCGTGGGGCTGTACTGGAGTCTAAAGAAAGAGGACACACTCAGGCATTTTGTTTTCTCAGGACTGAAGCATAATGAAGACATTTACTTTGACGTACTTTGACCGTATTTCATTAACTCAGGTTCATTGCAATTCATCCTGTTACTAGTCAAGTCAACTGTGCAATAGATGCAAGTTCGGCAACTTTTAAAAGAGGGGATGTCAAAACATAAATGATGGCTTTCTGAAATACCACCTACATGCATGTCTCTGCATGTAGGGGAAACATTTAGTCCATGAAGAGATGGGTCAATCAACAGGAAACTATTTTGAGATTCAATGCAAAGTAATGTAATGTAATGTAAGTAATCCCTCCAGATTCCACAATATGAACATAAAAACTGAATATTTGTGGGATCTAAGGTGAGGTTAGCATCTGCTGAGTAATTATTAGCTACAGCCCCAACATTAACCCTCTGGAGGTAACATAAACTGTTGTAAACTATCATGTATATATGTTGAACAACTTGGGTTTGAATCCAACTCGTGGCGCTTGTCATAACTTTCCTGTCTCTCTTTCACTGTGGTTAACTGATATCTGAAAAATGCCCCCAAAAATAAGTACTTCGCCAACATTAGATGATCTTTGTTGTCATGGTAACAATTACAGCAAGAGAAAATATAAAGTGCTGCTTTCACATGGGAATCGAACACAGCTCTTCTGTGTTTTTCTTGACTCCTCCATCCATCGCTCAATAAACTGGGTCACCACACTTTTCCCTTTACTCCTGTCATAATTACCACGACCACTTGTTGTAGCAACAAAATGTAATAACCTGCCGCACAGACGACCCATGGACTAATTTTTTTTTTAACGTCTTGATATCTCCGTTCACAGTAGCTCAGTAATGGCAGAGAATAGCTGTTAGCAGGTGTCACACCTCCACCACATGTGACGAAGAGCCTGCAGCTGCTGCACTCCTCCTGACATCCCCATCATCATCCTATCTCTTCAGGCCGCTCCCATAACTGCAACCGCCTTTATTCGCGATCTTATCCTTATCCATCACCAGCTGAAGTCAAATCCACATCATGCTGGTCTGGGAAAGTCTCGGTATCCTGCAGGAAGAAGCTGGCTACTCTTGTTCTAATCTTGTCCCAGATAAGCAGCCTAAATTGGATGGATTGACTGCTGAGGTGGGAAGCCACCCCCAGCACTCTCCAAGGGGTAATTGTGCCATGCTGTAACCACTGAGCTGTCAGAGACAACCACATCAGTGAGCAGATTCAAGCCAGATCTGGTTTGGATGATGTAATATGTGAGGAAACATGACTTAGCTTGATTCTCAAACTCATCATAAACACGCAAGGTCACAGTCGGCTTCATCACAGCTCCGTCAGGACAAGTCTGTGGTCTCTCATCAGATTCACACACTCACACTTTGAATGCAATTTGCCACTTTTTTTTTTTTTTTTGTCAACACCACCTGTTAACAAAAGCCATGCTGCAGTTTTAATACTTTTCAGACACGCTCTGATCTTGATTCAAACTGAATCCTAAACTCCACCAGTCGCTGCAGATGAGACAAGAGCCCTTTGAAAACCAGCTGTCAATGAAAGCTCACCTTTCCAGTGGCGACACCTTCATTTTTTAAATCAATATTTCAAACAGGAGTCATCAATACCATAAAAAACTTACAACCAAATACGTTTAAAGGGTTCATATTCTGCAGGTGATAAACTAATCCGTATTACATGCTGCCAACAAAAATCCTTTCCTAGAGCTGACATGATTGTGTTAATCATTTAGTCGATTGACAGAAAATCAGCAACTAATCAGTTAATTCATTTTCAAGAGATTCTTAAACTAAACAAGCACTGCACTGTCCTCCAGCCAGGCATCTGAGGTAAACACTGTATTATTTGACGGATGCTTTTATCCAAAGAAACTTGAAGTACAATGAGTCACATCAGCAGAGAGAGGGGAAAAAAAAAAACTACTCTTGTCCCTCGGTTTCCTTGAGAAAGAAAAGCAGAAACCCTTATTCAAACTCAAGGGTATAATGAACCACATGTTTGCAGCAAAGCTCTCCCCACATGTTTTCAGTGAAGGATGCTTACATTGTTAACAAGGAAATCTGGAGACGTTTACCACCACATTGTGACAAGTGTCTGGCTAAAAAAGAATAATTAAAACTCAAAATGCCAAGATATCACATTCAAATAGGAAGTCTCCTCCATCTTGATGATACATTCTGCTCGCACTAGTTTCATCCCTGACTCTTTTATCCGTGACATTTTTTTAAATTTTACCACTGATGTTGAAAGTGTTTAGCCAGTGGCAGCTGTCTTGTGTTTAAATCTACAATCTGACTTTGGTTGATTAAGACGCAGAGCTTCTGCCTCTGCTGCAGACAGCTGTGTCCTCCTGCCGGTGTCCGACGTTGATGATGTCACTGCACAGCCTTGACCGCGGAGCCGTCTGGCAAACGGAGGTGGACTCCTCAGCCGTGCTGATAGTGGACAGCAGTGTGAGTGTGTGCAGTCGGCCATATGCTGTTCATGAATGTGTGTGTGTGTGTGTTTGTATCTGCTCCCAAGCTTTCACACATTAATACATTGATGTGGATAATTTGTCAGTTTTTGTCTTAAGGTCTACAGGTGTTCCCCTGACTGGGAACAGAGGAGATGAGCTTGAACCTGTGTGCTGCTTGTGCATGTATGTATGTGTAAATCTGTCACAGAAAATGGCAGAAGATGGAGTCGCTTTAGGCGCCGTGCAGCAAAGCAATACGTTCAAAGGAGAGAGCCACAGGCGAATCTGCTCAAGCCAGTTAAAATAAGACTGAAAATTTGATTATATACAATACAATATTTCATACTGCGACCAACATCTGGTTTTGCAACAGGCCTCAGCCAGAACATGAAGGCTCCACCATTCAATTCATTTTGAATATTTGTCTAATTCAGAATTCATGTTTGTGCAAAAATGCAGTTGTGCAACATTTTTTTTTTTTTTTTAACCCCATGAATTTAAGATCTGTCTTTTGACGTCAGGTGTGTGGACTGAAAGGCTCTGCGGTAATCCTCTGGTCCTTTCACCTGAGAGGGATTGATAGTTATAGTGAGCTGACTACTGCGAGTTCACAGATGAATCCGGCCCCGTCTGCAGCGTGGCGAGACGAGGCATCGTGACTGAGGTTAGCGCAGGAACATGCTCCAATTTAAACCCCTCCACCCTCCCGGCGTTTCATTCTTTTTTCCCCTCCCTTTTTTCTTTTCTGTCCTCTCTCCATCTGTTTGTTTGTGTAATTTAACGTTTTTCACATCTCCACCTCCTGCTCTCTCTCCTCCCTTGATGCTCTTCTGTGCTCACTTGTTCTCTAACAGTCACACACAGGTATAGGATTATGCTCAGGTGCTGCAGCAGGGACACTCTGCTGTGTGTGTGTGTGTGTGTGTGTGTGTGTGTGTTTGTGTGTGTGTGTGTTCATAGTGAGTGAGTCAGGCAGTGAATGAGAGTGAGTGTGCAAGTAACTGGGAGGGTGTTGTTCCACTACACACACACACACACACACCAGCCAACCGTTTGCTGCAGAAATTGGCTGTCTAGATTTTCATAGAAGGGGGAGAAAGAAAAAAAAAAAAAAAAAAAACGCCAGTGCTGGGGGATTCCTGCTAATTGCTTGCACATTCTCCTCTTCCTCTGGCTCGATTAAAGACAGGCCACCATCTCGCTTTCAAGTCTGCCGTTCTCCACACAGCCCTCTACTATATGCTGCTCCAGCCTGCCCGCTGTCCGACAGCACATCTCACTGCTTTTCATTTGTGGTGTCCCCCCACAGAACTACAAAGACACAGTTTCCACTGAATCGATGTGAGGTAGCGGGAGAGAAAATGCCGGCACAAAGTCCAGTCTAATGTGACATGCTGTCCGTTTCATACCGTATGTGAGGTTCTGATTTACACTGTGCAAAAATCCTACCTCCTGCAAAACGTGGGATGTATTTTGAATTTCAACTACAGCTCTTACAGTGGAATACAGAGGACGTGACATTTTTTTAAAACAATAACAATAACATTTGATGGCCGGTTTAATCAAATGAGCCCGTCAGTGGAGTGTTTATACCTTTTTAGTATGCGGGGCCCTGGTGACAATCAGACCACTAGCCTCAGCAGTGTCAGCGCCCTGCCCTGCCCTGTTCAGTAGCTGTCTCTTTGCTTAGCTTACTTGTATCCCACCCCGCACTGACAGAATTTAAATTAAGCAACCTTGGCTACCTACTGTTCTCCAGCTTATCGCTCTACAGTATGTGTCACTGCTAGTCTTCTTGCCTAATCCTCCACCTGGCACTGGGTGTGGAGTGGCTTGTGTAGTCGTCTCTCCATTTCATGTTTTGAGTCTTCCTTTTACACTGTAGGTGAGATCCCTTCGCACGTCGTACGTCAGTTAGTGTGAAGTGTGCTGCGATGTCGACATGTCTCTGCTCTGGCGCTACCAAGTCACACTATTCTCTCTCTTGTCCAACTGCTCAGTCAGACCTTCACTAGAGATTTTATATAAACTAAACTAAATGAGCTGCAATATGGATGATGCAAATTACACTGTCACGACATGCAGCAAGGACAAAGAGGACATCAGACACGGACACGGACGCGAAACAAGACAAAGACCACACATGCCAGACTATGTGTGCAAACTCAGCATTCAACAGCTGTATGAAAAGAGCAGCGTGGCATAAATAAGCTCAGTCTGAGCGGGAAGGAGAAAATGTCTGAAGGACTCATCGTACTACAGGAGGCGTCTTGTTCCTGCAGTTCAGAATGCATCTTGTTTGAATTGTGTGGGTCATACGTGATAGGACATGTGTGCATGTGTGTGTGTAAACACCCTTGTGAGTCCAGCATTACACCTTGAATACATATTGCTACACTCTGACTTAACATAGTGATATTTCTGCTCAGGCACATAGGAAGGACAGCTTTACAATAAAGGTTTAGGAATTCATCAACATGGGCATCCTCTGACATGTTGGAATAATTACTATGTTTGGGGAGGGGAAGAGGGGGGTTATACTGAGAGGAGGCGAGCTGCAGCGCGCCATGTCTTCCACTCAGTTGTGTTCTGTTTGCTGGTTTTAAATTAAATTCACTGCAAAGAAGAAAGAAGCCTGCGCAGCTCACATTGTTGTGTGGTGGTGAGGCTGTGAGGCCTTGGTCGACCTACATGAAGAAACTTAAACAGGAACTGAAACGAATACCTCGCCTGCACGCGGTCCTGCTTCCTGTACTGTAACCTGTAGAGTCTGCTTTAATCTGCAGTGGAAGGATGTGCACAAGTTGGGGTCTGATTATACAACAGCAAACCGGAGCGGTGTGTCATGACCGACAATGGGAGAGGACCACCAACAGCGTGTTTGTTTTTTTTATCTTCTAAACATGTGCATTTGTGTGTGCGTGTTTGTAAAAATAACTGCATTAACCTCATGACCATGTGTTTGTGTGTACATGTTGTGTGAGAGATTACGTATGCGTGTGCATTTCTTCTTGATTTTATGACTCAGTGAATAATCTTCAACTTTGAATCGATGACATCTGACATATCTTAGTTAAAAGCAGGGATGGCGGGTCTGTATGGGCTAACAGGGCAAAGCCTTCCTCTTCTGCAAAAAGATGAGAATATTGTTTTAAGAAAAACATTACAACATATTATTTCATAATTTTGGGGGAAATTAGAGCAGCAGCAACATCAAATAGTCTAAAGAAAAAACAGGATATAACTGAACTGGCTTATTTTTTAGCCCAAACACAGTGGCATCAACCTCCATTCATCTTTATAGCGTCCGAATGTTAGTGTTGTAGCTCGAACCATTGATTTACTGATCATTTGGGCTAAATTCATGAATTCCACGAGCCACTGACTCCTGACCAATGGGCCTACAGACGTTTGTACAGTGAGGTGCTTCTTTAGCTCCTGCTCCTGACTACCTGGGGGGGGGCGACTGCAACAATGGCAGGTGTTGGCGTTAAAGGAAATAGATTCATTACTTCCTCATCTATTCTCATATCTGTTCTTCAATGTCTTTGGAGAATGGGGACACATCATCCAAATGACATTCAAATAACACAAAAGGACAAGAGATAAAATCGGATATTTTCAGACTGGTTAACAGCTCTTATGGCTAAGAGTTCACGTTTCTGTTTTCCATGCTTGCTTTTAACATGGTATCTCTGCTGTGATGCTGTTACTGGTCCAGTGTGAACTATTAATGAGTTTAATACGTTTGTTGGTAACCCACCCAATATCACCACCAGCCGTCACTGGTTAAAAGCATCTATTGTATTGTGAAGGAGATTAAGACATGACCTCTCTGTGAGGTCAAATTAAAGTGGATCAAATCTGCACTAAAGATACTCTAACATCAGTTTCTCATCTTTCACTTTCACCCATTGAAAACTGCTTAAATACTCAGGAATTCAAACATATAATCTGCTGTTAAAAACAAAGCAGATCGGGGGAAAAAAACAAATGCTTTACATCCAATTCTGTGAGTAAAAAGGAAGCCTAATAGTCCCCAATGACTGCCTTTATAATCAGGGTTAAAAATAACTGTACTGGTATGAGGGGGATTGAGCCTAACTTGATTTATGATTACTGGTTGTTTTTTCCACCAGGCAGCACACTAGTATTAAAACCCCATTTTATCTGACCGTTGAAAAAGAAGATAAAAAGAGTTTTTCTTTCATCCTCACAACAATAGATTCTTTTTATACATCCACATCTGGAGGGGCTATAAAGCAGTGATGACGTGTGGAATTAAAAGGTTTGCGAGAGTCATACGTTAAATACCATGTTAGAACTAAAGGGCTATTTTTGTATGTGACGCTATTAGGGATAGGCTGTTTAATTAGCTTGTAAATTCCACATTAAGATGGAATTCTGATTAGATTTTAGTAATTCCCAAACCATTCATGTTGTATAGTCTTTCTACTGTGAAGCCCAAAACACACTTGAGATGTTATGGAGCGATATATAGAGAGAGAGAGTATTGCGTTGACAATAATTAACAACTTGGTTCCGGTCAGTTTATGATCAGTTCGAATTTATCCACTTCCTTCAAAAGAGTCTGGAGAGTTTACTGTGTAAATTGAACCTTAGCCTCATTCATAATTAACACATACAGGGTGAAATTACTTCAAATGATTCATTTAGCTGGACGCTGGCTTTGAGTTGACTCCAAAATGCTAGATGCTAGGATCGCGTGATTAATTGTGTTAGGATCATGATGCTGATTTATGCATCTATGCGACCTAATTTTTATGTGACAAAGATCCTGCCAAGTTTCTGAGATTCAGTGCCTCTAACAAAGCACTCCCAATTGCTCCCAGAGCTATATTAACAAATTACAAGAGGAGGGGCAAGGGCATCAATGTAAATAAATCATTTGCGAGAGATGCAGGGGCAAAGTTCAGTGTGGTAATAGCTTCTTAGGAGCAATAAAAAAAGTACTGAGATTTAAGAATGATGGAAACCAAGTGATTGCTGTGCTCTTAATTTCCATCCATTATCTATAATACTTATCTGTGCAGGGTCATGGGAGGGCTGGAGTCGATCCCAGCTGACATTGGATGAGGGCGGGGTATGCAGTGGACAAGTCACCAGTCTATTGCAGGTCCAACATATAGGAATATACATTAAAGACATTGCCTACGGGCAATTTGGAGTCATCAATGAACCTGTTTAATTGCACATTAACGTGCATGTCTTTGGACTGTGGCAGGAAGCCTCGCAGGCACAGGGAGAGCATGTGAACTCCACACAGGAAGCAGCCAGGGTTCGAACCCAGAACCTTCTTGCTGTGAGGAGACAGTGCTGACCACTGCGCCAACATGAAAACTGATGAGTCAAGGTGCGTGGTGTCATGCCCACTGTGCCATGGATGTGGTATTCTGATGTATTCAAGAAATGGTGAAATAAGAAACAAAATGAGAGGTGGGTGTGTTAGCGGCTGCTAACAATAATAACTAATTACATCAGCTCCTCTCAGTGTAGTGGTGGTTTTGTAACAGTGTAAGTTCAAACAACCCTTTCTGTTAGAAACTAAACTTCTCATCAAGAACATGCAGAAAAGCAAGTGTGACTATGGAACGGTTCTCCTCCATCTACCAAAGGGATGAAAATAGGACAGAGCATGGGTGCACTGTGCACAATGAGCCATCAAAATTGCACCAAAACACTGGGAAAATGATGCTGTCAAGCTTTGTGCTGTTTACCTTCATAAAAATAGCGCGCACAATGTTTTGCCATCCTGGTTCTCTCACATTAAAAACATAAGATGACATGAATGTGCTTTTCCAGTTCAGCAAATCATAGTGTTATTTGTGAAATCCTTGTTGCTTTATTTATAGTACTATTAGTAGCAACAGTTGTTATTGTGGTAATTGCACCTCATTGTGACAGAACTGACAAAGTAAACCAAACACTGTTCACATAACTCACTATACAGTAAATAAACTCCACTGCTCACATTTGTTACACTAGGTTATTAAATAGACTGTGATGAAGCTTAATACACTGCCCCAAAAATGCCAGCTTCACACACTTCCTGCCAAACTGACAGGAAGCATTTCTATCACACTGCAGGCCTAGGCATGTAAAAGAAGAAAAAAAAAAAACACGTTCTCCAAAGCACTGCTCTGCTTTTTCACCTAAAATACACATCTGTCCACAAGAAAGCTGTGTTGGTGTGTGTGTTTGCATTTCAGTGATTCAAATATCCAGATAAAAGAGCGTATATGTATGTAAATACAGCGCTGCTTGAAAGTTTGTGAACCCTCCAGACATGGTCACTGTTTTTGTAAGAAAAAAAAAACATTAAAATAACCTTATTACACGTACATCGAAAAGTAAAGCACACCTTCCAAATAACAGACACACACACACAAAAAGAGGTATATTTTCATTATTTAATTCAACAAAAGGTGGTTTATTTCACAAAAACTGAAAATTTAACATGAGCAAAAGTATGTGAACCCTTGTGTTAGCAGCTTGTGGCTCCTCCTTTTGCAGCCATTACTTCAACCAATCGTCTTCTGTAACCACCAACCAGTCTCTCATCTGCTTATGGGGATTTTTGCTCACTCCTCCTTGCAGAATTCAGTCAGTTGAGAGGTTGGAGGGACATCTGGTATGTACCAACTTCTTCAGGTCTCACCACAACCTCTTTCTGGATCCTCTTTCTCTGGAGCCATTCCTTTGTAGTTTTGCTGGAAAGCTTTGGGTCATGGTCTTGTTGCATAATCCCTTTTCGTCCCAGCTTCAACTCCCTGACTGATGGCGGCAGATTCTGGTCAAGAATTTGTTGATATGCCGGAGAATTAATGGTTCCTTGAACAATATGGAGTCGTCCAGGTCCAGAAGCAGAAAAGCAGCCCCGGACCTTCACATTTCCACCACCACGCTTCACTGTTGGGAGGAGGTCCTTTTTTTTTTCATCATATGTAGTGTTGGCTTTTCTCCAAACATGTTGGTTTTGATTGATTGTGACATAATAATTCTATTTTGGACTCGTCTGTCCAGAGAATGGACATCCAGGCCTCTGGTTTGTCTAAGTGCTCTCTGACAAAGTTGAAACAGGCAGCTTTGTTCTTTTTTGAGAGCAGAGGCTTCCTTCTATCAACCCTCCCATGAACGTCATGGCTATTCAATTTTTGTCTGATTGTAGACGCATGCACGTTTGTCCCAGATGCTACCAGAGAGGTCTGCAGCTCTCTAGAGGTGATGTGTGGGTTGGCCTTTACCTGATTTATTATTTTTCTGGTGCTTCTGGGTGATAGTTTTGATGGGTGTCCACTTCTAGGCAGAGTTGCTGTTATGTTGAAGGCCCTCCAATTGTAAATGATTTGTCTTACAGTGGATGGATGGATGGATGGATGGATGGATGGATGGATGGATGGATGGATGGATGGAGCTGGGATCTTTTGGAGATGGTCTTATAGCCCTCCCCAGACTGAAGGGCTGTCACTACCCTCTTCTTCATGTCCTCAGATATCTCCTT
Source organism: Rachycentron canadum (assembly GCA_038496675.1). Taxonomy (NCBI): domain Eukaryota; kingdom Metazoa; phylum Chordata; class Actinopteri; order Carangiformes; family Rachycentridae; genus Rachycentron; species Rachycentron canadum. The sequence continues at coordinate 2,966,817 of CM076661.1, read as the reverse complement.
TGCTCTGGGCATTGTTGATTTGTATGGGACCACAGTGGTTTGGTTGGTTTCCTCTCTCTTTTAATTAGCGCTGGGGCCAAACCCTTTCCCAAGGATGTCTCATTTCATTGGTCTGCTTAAATGATTAATTAAGCACCCAAATGTGTTTCACCTGAGTCTGTTACCTGCTTGACTGAACCAATGCAGCTGGGGGTTCACTTACTTTTGCACATACACTAATTCCATGTTTCATGTAGTTTTTGGGGGGTACTTAAACAAGTCCCACCAAACAAGTACATGCAATTGATAAACATATATCTGACATTTCATCCATAAATACTGGTGATGATAAAATAAGAAAATTATGGTAAAACAACAGAAACATCTAAACTGCGAAAGGGGTTCACATACTTTCAAGCAGCACTGTATGTGCATGGGAGAGGGTGGCTGAAAAAACAAAACAAGCAAGATGGAGCAAGACAGAAATGAACAAGTGTGTGTGTGTGTGTGTGTGAGGGAGTTGTAATTGTAATGAAAGTGTGGTCTTCTTCATTCTGTTCCTTGAATTGTGCATGATGAGAGTCTGTCTTGACACATCAACATAATTGTGTTGCGCGTGCAAACCAACACATTATGTAGATAGAATGAATTGTGTATATAATTATGTGCAGTGTGTATGGACAATATCTGTGACACAGTTGGGTGTGTGGGACTCAGGTGTCACACACACCCAGGTGTGAACACACTTGTACATGTGTGGTTTTTTTTTTTTTTTTTTTTTTTTGTGATACTTTGGTGCTGGTGCCTATTTGTATGTGTGTGCATGTGTGTGGTACTGTATAATAATTTGTATGTGTGTGTGGATGTGTGTTTCTCCTCTGCCCAGATGGCTGTGCTCAGAGGCTGGAGCTTCTGAGATCTGTTGCCAGCGGTGAATACTGATCAGAGATCGCTGTCACATCTACAGCACACATACACGCATGCACGCACGCACACAGGCATACGTCATCCATCTTCTCTCACACACACCTCCACTTCCACATGGTCGAACTACTAATTCACACAGCCACTATGTGTCCACCATGCTGATATTTTCTGGCTCTGCAGGTCACGGCTGCAGCACTGATTATCAGGATGTCTGTCACACCTGAAGATTGACAACCTGCCGGGACGATGCTGGGAGATTTCAGTTTGTCATAATTATGATATTTAATCAGAGCTGTTTAAAAAAAAAAACAAGACACCAGACATCAGACATGTGGATTTGATGAACTCGTCCTCAAAGTGATGATTCAAAAACAATTTCACCAAGTAATCAAAATGAATCTGATTGTTGAGTTATCAATGTGAGGATCTGTTTCTTTTTTGTGACGGTAAACTGGTTTTAGTCAGACATAAACATACATTTTAAGAGAGTCACCTTGAGTTTAAGGAAACTAGGAGATTTTATTGACAGGATGAGTTATTGATTGACATTATCTGATATTTTGACATCACAATGTGGTCATCAAACAAACTATAATTAACTAACCCTTATTGGGTTTTTACAATTTACTTTGCATTAGAGCTGAACAATTAATCAAAATATTATGAAATATGGCTCAGTCCAACAAGGTAAAATGTGACACAACCATAAATGAAGCATGGTGGTGCTACAGCGATGTCCCTGGCCGACAAATCATATTGCACACATAAAAGGAACACACTTGTTTGATATAAGACCCAACAAAAATCAAATCAATATCACCTTTAGATTTTCTTTCAGAGAAAATGGAAATCAAAAATGACCTTCCAGCTTTATTGTGACTCACAATTGGTTAAACAATGTGATCAATATATGATTCACTGAAATAAACTATAAAACTGTTTTGAATATTACCTTTTTACACCTCAGGGTCTCAGCTCTCATAGTTGAAACTGCCTGAAATACATTAAAACACTGCACTGTTACAAGCTGCAGTGATGTGTTGTTGTCCCTTATAAGAGTGAGCAAAGAAAATCAGGAAGGTAAATCAGATAAATAAAAGTCACTGCAGTTTTATCACAATGACTGATTGTGATAATGGATAAGGAAATTTACACGTCCATAAAGTGAATCCCACATCTCCTGACCTCCTCCCACGGCACCAGGTGCTCCTTCACCTGCCACTGATAATGACACAATCTGGAAGATTGCTCACGATATGCTTCAATACGGGTCCGCTCATGTTCACAGATGAAAACAGCGATTAAAAAACAAGTTGGTGTCGTGTGAGCAGCTTTAGCTGAACATTGTGATGGACTGCATGTTCCTGTGAGATGCTGCGCAGAAAAGCTTGTTCTGCTTTATTTGAAAATCCAGAGGGCAGTAAAGTGAGTTTGGAGAGCGAGAAATCTAATCCTCTGGCAAAGTAATTGTTGAGTCACTGGTGGTGATCAATAACTCTATCAAATTCCTGCAGATGTATTTTGGTAGTTTAGTTCTACTGGGCAGCAAAATGTTAACACACTCGGTTAAAGCCAAGGTTGAGTTACATGACACAAACATCTAGAGTGAATGTAATTAAAGGGATCAGACATGAGTGGATCAGACATTTCTCTTATCACAACCAACCCAAACCTCAACCTTTCCTGTGACAAACCTTTCTGTTCGCACAACCAAATTGTTCTGCTGCAAGGATCAAACCTGCCCTCTCTGCCTCTAATCAGCTCCTAAGCAAATGAATGCAAATTAGTCTTCGGAGGACGAGCCACAGCAATGTCCATCACGCCCCAACACACACTCGGAAATGTAGTTAGTGTGCACAGCGCATGACGCTCGCCCACGGACACACACATGCACACACACACATGCACACACACACCTCACCAGAGCACGACTGAACTCTGACAAATGCATACACACAAAAACAGATATATTCCTGAACATTATCCTATACACACACAGGACTGTGTACTCACAAACAAACACACACTCACACACACATACACACCCAGTGAAACAGTCTCAGATAATATTTCCGCACTTGCATTATCCCACATAACGTCCTCATCGCACACGCGTGCACACTGAGACGCAGCATCCTGCTCTGCCTTCCCAGACAAAATGAAAGTGAGGAGGCAGCCGCATCACACCTCCAAATGGGCTCCGGGCTCTCAGAGGACTTTCAGTGAGGGGAGAACTCGCTGCTTTCCTGTGGCTGTCACCAACACTAATCTGTCTGTCTTTCTCCATCTCACACACACAAACACACCCGCTTCAAACAGGCACAAACACACACACATATATACACACACAGTGATTTTTTTTTTTCCTCAATTTTTCATGCACAGAAATACATGCACACAGACACAGACCGTGCACACAGATACATGTGCACATTCACACAAACACTGTTTCTTGCTGCTATGTCGATCCCTCTCTGTCTAGCAAGCGCACGTGCACGAGCCCCGCCAGTGCAACACATGAGAAAGTGCATTATGAGCCCAGGCTTTCTCTGCATTCCAGCTGTCCCTGCTCGACAGGTATACTGGCTTTTTTTTTTTTTTTTTTTTGGGTTGGTTTGCAATGCAATCGCTTCTCAAGGTTCAGTTCCTCAACTGGAGAAATACGACGCAGAAACCTCTCATGTCGCATACCAGACATAAACAAGAAGGAAAAGGGAGGGAAAAAAAACGGGGGTACTAATACTAAAAATTGTAGAAAAAAAAAAAGAACAAAAAAAAAAAAACATCTGCATTTCTGTAAGCACAACAGGGCTCCTACAACCCCACCTCCCCTAAGAAGAAAAATAAAAACAGCTTTTCTGTCACAAACAGAACATTGCCACATTCCTAAGTATGCAGACAGAGCAAACAGAAAAAACACCAAGTACATACAGTAGAACACATGCACAGCGAGACATCTGCCCTTCCTCAGAGTGGAAGTGGAGGTGGGCTGCACATGTTTTGCACAGGGGGGTTCTCAGGTTTCACTAGGTAGGGAAACCCAAGGTTCTCCCAGTGAACACTGTGTCGTGCTCAGCTGAGGAGCAGCTCTGGGAGCTTTGATCCACTTACCCGAAGGCACGAAATGAAGAACTTTGTTGGTCTCCATAGCTGAGCAAGTGGTGGCGAATGCACACTTCCTCTCTCTCCGACTGCCTCCCCCCCCCAAGTCAACCCATCATGGTTGTGTTATCCTGTGCTGATGAGTGTGAGATCACCTCTGCTCCCTTGCTCTGCTCTGTTTCTGACTGCCTCTCAGACACATGCAGTGACTCAGCCCCACTCTGCCTGCCTACTCGCTGTCTTACTGCTGGGTCCTAGTGCCTTCTCATTTCCACCCTCCATTCCTTTATCCCAGCCCACCAGTCAGCAGCCAATGGCAGGCCAGCATGCAGAGAGGCAAACCTCACGTCAAGACACACCTCCCCAACACTCCTCTCGCAACACATCAAAGCCAACCTACAACATGTCAGCTCGCCGTCAGCCACACCAGCATCACCTGGTCGCCATTGTGCTTCGTCATAAACTCAGTAGTGGATGAACTAGTTTCTACATGAAAATGAGCTAATCTCTGTCCATGAGCTCAAACTTGTATGAAAACAAGGGCATCGTGTGTTATGGTCGTGTGATCATTTCACATGACACTTACATGAAGTGTTGCTTTGTCTGTCTCTGCAAAAACATTGTAGATCAAACAGATTAATTTAAACTAACCAACCCAGAGACGACAGCTGACTCCACTCTTCAGCTCTAAAAGCCTGACATCTCTCTCTCTCTCTCACACACATAATGATGGTCTGCTGTTGATCGTCTTGCTCTGATCTTGGTCTGGTTCTAGCTTCTTAAATGCAAGGATTTGCTACTTTTCTTAAGTTTTATAAAAGTTTGAACAGTTGGTGAGCCAGAAACAGTTTAAAGGCGTCGCCTTGGGAAATTGTGATTTTCATTTTATTCTCTATTTTATCAGGACTATGAGTTGATTCATTGAAATAATTATGAGATATAAATCAATAATTAACTATTAACGGTTGTAAGTGTGACTTGCCAGGGGACTAGTGGACAGAACATACACAATATCGCCTCAATGTCGACCTTTGTTGCATGTCATACCTTTCTCTCTCGCTCTCCTGCTTCCTGTCAAATATTGAACGCTTGTCTAATCTGTTTTTGGCTAGTTAGTTGCAGCCTTGACAAAAGCTGACATTTACTTTGCCTTGATGTGAGAACACGATGGCACAGATTTGTCAGTAGTATCTGGCAGGAAGCATAACAAAATAATTTACCAATTCACAGTTAAATTTTATCAAATCTCAATGTTCTTCACTTGCACCAGAGTGTAAAAAGGCCAAAGTTTAGTCCATCACGCCGAGATAAAGTGAGTGAGAGAGTGGGATCAGATTTGTGTCGACACCTCTGCATTCGTTTGCCAAAGTGTCCAGTCTCGCATGATGACAAGTTACCTCAGCTCTGTCCAAAAGAGCAAGCTGCTGCTGAGAGCATCTGATTCTGGACTGATTTAAGTGCAGTCACTGTGAAATCATGCAAGCCAATTAACACAAATCCAATCAATCAATTGAGGTTTGTACTAACAACAACTTCAAAATGCCAACGTGATCCAATTCTCACCTAGGGGAAAAAAAAAAAAAAGATGGCTAAACCTCCCACCAGTCACTGATATCACACATGCATCCATCTGTAAATAGTAACACCAACACTTTTTCACAGGAAAGTGATAAATGATTGGCACACACAACACAGACAGTCTGAATGAGTGCACATCAAAAAAAAAAAAAAAAAAAAAAAAAGGCTCTGCATGTTTACAACATAAAAAAAATTTTATAATAATAATTTACATGCACTGGATCCAATTCAAACAAATGGTAAACTGCACTGAATTATGATGCATAAACTTTAAGTTCTGGCCCTTTGTTAAATCAATCAAGAAGCAGGAATAGGTGACACAGGGACCCCGTTAACACTGATGTCTAGACAGGGCATTGGTCCAGTTAATACTGTGTATGTCAACTTAAGTAAATTTCATGAAATTTGTATTGTTAATTGAAACTTGTCAAGGTCTCAATGTCTCAAGATGGCGATGAAATTTACAACACTTCTTCTTGTAATTAAATAATGACCAATTTGGTTGAATTTATAAATCTGCCAGACTTAGAGACTATTGGATCAAAAAAATTAATTTCCCACCCTGATGGAAATGCTCTGTGAAAGGTCATCCATTTGCATTAGCCTGCATATATAACATCACTGTGTGAGGTATGGCCAGTGGGTCTGCTTTGCATAAGAACTGTTACACACTGAGAGAGCAAATGCATCACTCAGTGAGCCAGGGAGCATTTGCCCAGGAGGATAATTCAAGTGTTCTCATCCACCACAAACCTGTAGCCCAGGTGTCATAATGTGTGCACTCTGGTGATACACCAAACTGCATTGGCTACATCACAACCAATGTTTCAATAAATGTTGATAAGAGCAAATGAGCTGCAAGCCTTTAGGTTGAAATTAGACTTGCCTTCATCAGAGAAGTCAAATCTCATTAACATGCTGGCTCCTGGGTTCTCCTGAGATGGTTCAAGTTAAGACCAATAGAGTGTAAAGGAAAGGAAAAAAATACAGGAAATAAAAAAAATGAAGACTGTAAACATGAACTCCAGAGACACCTGGTCACGTAATATCCTTCCCTGCTTTATTGTGTAAGAAAACAATTTTTAAAGTCTCTAAAATCTTTCTTTTATATTTCTAGAAAATGTTTACACCTGGTGGTTAATTTCTTTCAGTTCTCACTGTGTCTTGAACCTGTGTGGAAGATCAGCTGAGTGTCTACAGGCATCCCTGCAAGGGACTGACCGAGGTCATGCAAGTGTTATGTCAGACCCTTCCAGGTCTTTAGAAGTCATACTGTTGTTTCTGTTTGCTCACTTGCACAGATGTTGGCCGGTGGAGTTGACAAAGCAAATGCTTCTTCTCTACACATTACAGAGAAAAACTAAAGCTGAAATTAAAAATAAATTGTTTCTTTTTAGATTTTAATAATTATTTACCTACAAACCTGTTCACAAACAGCAAACTGCAGATTTTCAACAAAGAAGTGCTGTCGTGGATGTTTCAGGTATTTGACAACCTCAAAAAGTGGCCTCACAGTTTGCATTCAGTTTTAAAATATCTGCAATAACTGATTTTAGCCACAATATTGATATATCGTTAGCTTTTTAATTTATTTGGCCAACCCGCTATTAAAATGCTGCTTGTTTACACACCCAGTAGGTACAGATCAACTTTATCTTTATTTGCCAAAACACCACCAAAGGAATTTAAGTAGAAAATTCACCCCGTTGTTGGTTTCCATCATCTCCTGTGGGAAGTATCTGGCTCTTTAGCTGCTAAATGTTCAGTCTGCTGTTTGGTGCTGAGGCGGTGTATTGTGGGTTTTTTAGAGCTGTGCCTGTTTCAGCCAAAAATGAGGATTTGAGAGCAGTGAGAGTGAACCAGAACAGCTAAACAATGAGCTGAAACTCACCGCAAAGCCCCGTAAAGCCGAGGGGAGCTGCCGATTCAGGTGATAATTCTCCGAGGGTTCATCACGACAAGCAACACCTTCCACATTGTCACGTGGTTGTACTATTATAGTGGCTTCAAACTATTCTAGCCAAGATGTATACTGACACTAATGTTTAATGGCTAAATTACATTTAATGATAACATTTCTGTACTGCAACATCTGGCCACTTATTGCTCAACAAAAGCTGAACTTGATCACAAATACCGGCCAATATCGGTGGCTTTCTCAACTATAACGTACATGAATTTGTTTGAATTGTTCTGTACTTTGTCAGATCACAATAATATTGTTTTAACTTGAACCATGGGGAGACTCATGAGTTAGAGAGCAAGAGGGAGAGTGTTGGCACCCGCAGTCAAAATACCATGAGCAGCGGAAAAGGGAGTTATGTAAACAGAAATATTTAACTAATTTCTTGACTCTAATTATAGCTGCCATCATAGCCAGAAACAAGAATCCAGTACAACACATCTGTTAAAAACAAAACAGCCTCCATGTTTGACAAAGGGTAGCCTTACATTACCTCATCCACAACTATTCATTTCAACCACACCAATGTTCCACTCAAACCTTATGTAGATTCTCAATGCTATGATGTGGAACATGAACAAATACAAGATGTTAGATCTTGGGACAGGAGTTTGTGTTGTATGCGTGTTTTTGGCCTGTGGTCTATGCAGTCAGTTTGCAACAGAGACGCATGGAGGGCACAAGTGGCATCACATAACCTGCCACAGCCATATGCTGTGTTCAACTGCCCATGACATTGAACCCTTACTGTCTGCTTACTTTAAGTCAGCGTGGACAAAAGAGCCAACATTGAAGATTCGAAGCTCCGCTCTACAGTAACTGCTTAAGGAGAAGCACATCTTTAAAACCTGACTCCTGTGTATTGATGTTTGTTGGTGCTCAATGCTTTTAGCAATTTCTCGAATTTTCAGTGCGAAGGGAAAAAAAGGGTGAGTGCTCTTTAGGCAGCTCCCCGCCATGCATAACAACAGTTTCACCAGGTTGGACACATTTGTGCAACTGTAACGTGCAGCATGTCACAAAAGTGGTTCCACTGCCAATCCTCTTAGAAAGCACAAATAACAAACAAACAAAAAACACTGTTGCCTGTTTGTTTAATAAAAGAACCTGTATTTACTGACATTCAGATGTTGTTCTCAGTTACACACCTGGAGGCTGACCAGATCAACCAGTCTGATCTGTGACCACCGATCAGATTTTCAGAGTTTGTTTGTTGTTGTTGTTGTTGAGTTCAAACAATTACTCAATTTAATCAAATATATTTATGCTTCATATTCAAAGTTAAAGTTTCACTTTTTTCTGGACTTCTTATCGACTAGAAAATGACTAAATTAATTGACTGATGCTGTTAGTTGTTGGTCCAGAAACTGAACCAGCAGCCTGCCAAAATGTTAATTATTAACTTTCATTAAACTGATTTAAAAGTTTATAAACTTTTTATCATCTCAGTTAAGCATCATCTTTCAATACTAATCTCAGAGTTTCAATCTTTTGATTTTTAGGAAGAAAATAATTCACTTGATGCCTATTTTTAAATCCTATGTAAAAAATGTCAAAGCTAAAAGCTAAGTTGGGCATGAAATGCTAGCAGATGCTCTTGCTATATGGTTGATATAATTTATATGGTTCAGGGATGCCACTGTGTCCTGTCGCTGTTATGGAGTTCAGCTGTGTGATGTCTGTATTATAGTGATTTTCCATAGATGTGTCAGTTTATGTTAATAAAGTACCAATTCTCAATTGTAGTACAGTAGCATTTGAATTTACCATTTCTAGTGTTCTATTTTCACTCTTCAACTATTCTAGAAAGGGCTAAGTTTTATTATATAAATTTGTGAATAGTTCTAAACCCATTATTTTCCCTGACACTTGCACACACATACTGTGAATGTATTGTATTGTCTCATCTAGTAAAAATGGTTTTCTTTCTCTAATTGGCATCAAAAGATAATTCTGTCTGTCGGTGTGTAAAAACAGAGGTAGGATCTCAGGTTAAGATGATACTGAGAGCACAGGGAGGCGTGTGAAATGACCCTGCAGCTACTCTGTGGCTACTCATCAGCGAGTGCTATGAGGCCGAAGGTGGGAATGGCCCCCAGGAAGCTCACTTGGTATGTGCGCATGTTAGTGAGTGATGAATCACCACTTGTGAATTGCCCCAACCACTAAAAAGCAATAAGGTGCACAGAGAGAATTTAGCAGTCGGGACGCCGCCTCTGGAACCACACGAACTACTGGGATTGAATCCTGTCAGAGCCGTCCAGACTGTGTGTCACTATCTCAGTCCTCCTGCTGTTTCAATAAAATAAAAATAAAAAAAAAATCTTTAAAAAAAAGTAAGACGGCAATCCACCAAATAAAAAAAGTTTGCAGGCGAAACACTCACAAGGCCCATGGGGGCAGTTGAACATAAAAGGTTCAACCTGGCTCAGTTAAAGTCACATCTGTAGTTGGTCATCAATAACACAACTGCTGAAGAACCTTGGAGAGAACGAGATGACTAAGATTAACTAACTAACCTACAGTCACAAAACAGTACAAATGCATTAAGCAAACAAAATGAATTAAAAGAATCATAAATATAGCTCGACAATTTTTTTTTCCCCTGGATCTAAAAAGCCAAAGGAAATCAATAAATACAAAATGACATGTGCTTTCAAGAGGCTCCAATAAGCGGCAGTGAAATTCAACAGCAATTATTGAGATGAACCATGTATCTGTGGTGTACACCTTTTCTAAACAACAGAGCCGGAGCTGACAGTCTCCTGGTTTCACAGCGAGTCCCACAGTGCAAATAAAACTGCACACTATGTCAACATACTGCGTGTTTCATTTCATATCAACATTTAATATGAGCCTCACGGTCTGAAGGACAAACGGGACTGATTGATCAGTTGTGTACAGTATATTGTTTTATTGATTTATTATTGGTTCAGATAATCAAATAACAATTATTTTCATTATTAATTAATCTGCTTATAATTTTAACAATTAACTAACAAAAAGTTTTGGTCTGTAATATCAGGCAAAGAGAGATAACTCTCACAATTAAGTCCAAAGGGCCATAATCTGATGTCTTGTTGTGTTCGACAAACAGTCCAAAACCTAAACATATTCCAGTTACTATAACTTAAGACAAGACAAAGCAGCAAATCCTCACATTTCAGAGCCCTGAGACATCAAATGTTTTTTTATTTTTGTTTGAAAATAAAGTTTAACTTTGTTTCTTTACAGTTCCACTCAATGAAATGATGTTTGAAGTCATATTGTAGTAAATACTGAGGAGTCCAGCAGCATCACTTTAACTTTGTTGTTGCTTTGTTGTTTTAACTCGTGAGCAAAAATTAATAATTCATGTGTTCAATTCAATTTTTAATCTGCATTCAAAAGACTAATTCATGCCCTTGATTTAATGTAACAGTAAGAGCCAAACTGTGTCTGTCTTCTTATATAAACCACGTGCTACAGTAAGTTAACAATTGTTCTGTCTAACATGGATGCTAACAGTCAGATGTATAATCCAACAATAATCCAATACAGAAATGGTGCTAAAATAAACTGTTGCCACGGACAAACAACTAGTTACAGGACTTATTTTAACTTATTTAAAAAAGATGAGTTTAATGCAGTTTTGTTTTGATTTTTATGGATAGGGATGGACGCTCTCATGTGCCAGTTAACCAACTATTATCTTTGAAATATCTTGACATACATAATATGATAAAATACCACTTTCTGTTAATAAGTTTTACTCCACAGTCTAAATCCTGTGGACAGAATGATATTCTCACTGTAAGATCACATTTTTAAAGGTGCATGGCCCTTTTGCCAATACCATCCCTGTGGTAGTTACTCTAATATGCAGCTGCAGCCATGATGAGTACGGGCCTGCGGAAATTATTTAACTGATTTGTAGTCTAGTATTGTACAGGACTGTGCTGCTGCAGTGTATGTGGTGTCCTTTTGTCCTTGTGCCAGATGTCAGGATGTGGTGTATAACTCATTAGGATGCCAACATGCCTCTGCACCAGTGTTAAGACTTTCACTTGATGATTTTAAAGCCTGCTGACCCTGTGCTGAGAAACCACGGGACTCCAAAGGTAGCTGCGTCTGCAATAGTGTAGTAATAACGGTAATACAGCATAGCAAGTAATGATGCACAAACAGCGACAGCTATTGCCTCAATGAGTCATCAATCAGTGAGGGAATCCTGCTCCCTCCTTTTGACTGGGAACAACCTTCATTAGCAGCTGTGTGTGTTTATGTGTCTACTGTATAAGTGTGTGTGTGTGTGTGTGTGTGTGTGTGTGGGCAGGTTTGTGTGTGTGCGTGTGTGCGTGCTGGGCTTTAACTACACCTCAGTGCCTGCATATGTAGGATAGTCTATCTCGTCTTGCCGGTTGTGTAGGCATCTATTTTGTCTTTCTGTTTGTGTGTGTCTCTAAGCTTGTGTAGCTGTCAGCTTTTCTGTGTGTGTGTTTGTGTGTGCGCACATTAGGGGAGGTCTGTCTCTTTTTTTTTTTTTTCCTTCAGCATCGTCTTTGTTGTTGTTTATGCTGTACTCTGGCACAGAAAGAGAGAGCGAGGCACAGTGATGATCATAATAACACTTGGGAATAAAGGAGCAAAGAGAAATTAAGGGTAAAGGAGGAGGACGATGATGAAGAGGAGGAAGAGAAGGAAGAAGGGAAGGAGAATGAGGGGGAGCAGCTGGTTCTTGTTACCCTGCTGCCCGCACAAATCACTGCGGGAGCTATCAGAATATATCTTCCCGCAATTCCCTCCGTGTGTGTGTGTGTGTGTGTGTGTGTGTGTGTGTGTGTGTGTGTGTGTGTGTGTGTGTGTCAGCATTCAGTACCTAGCTGTAAGTATTGCCAAGGGGATGAGGGCATATTTCAGGTCACAAACTAGCTACAGATTTAATTTGGAGAAGAACAACTTGATTATGTTCTTTCAGGCAAAAACGGCTCAGGGAAATATAACCGAGTTGACACAGGTGAACACACATCAGTGCTCCAATAATTTATGTCTGTAATGACACATGCAATTCAGCATACTGTGTGCAGGAAGGACGGATGCCTTCACATGGGCACCTGAGCTGTTTGCGTATGAATATTTTTGTTGAAAACAGGTGCGTCTAAATGAGCCCTCCGTTGCCATCCAAAAACAGGTCCACGCTCAAAATGTGCACCGTTAGCAAAAGAAGTAACACTGACAAATGAACAGTGAATATAATTCAAAGCCAACTTGGTAGCAAGAACAAACATGAAGGAGGGTTATATAAAACCATAATGTGGTACGACCATGCTGTATCTTCACAGTACGATTCTAGCCCTTGCGATTCTTTATGGCATCAGACACACTGCAGATGGGGCCCATAGACTGGCACAGCAGCGAACAGCAGTGAGGGCAAGCCAGCAGAGTTAGAGGGAGATGAGGACAATCAAACTCTGGTCCGGGCTCAAACTAATAAATACCTAAAACACTCCCAATGCAGTGCCATAGATCCTCATCAGTAAGGGTTCAGGCTTTAACCATGGCTGTTCCTTGGCCAAAAATTGAACTGTCATAATTTAAAAGTTTGATCCTTTCTAAACAAGGATCATAAAATGAAATTGGACTTTTAGTATTTCTGAAACCTAACAGAGACATTGTATTTTTATTTGAAGACGTCCACCCTTTTAGGGAAAATACTGTGATCTGATCAAGTCTTGTGTTTTATATTTCGGAGGTGTGGACATGCTCTGTGACATTCAAGTTGTCTGCAACAAACACTAAAGAAACATGCTCTCATAGCACACAGTTAGTTTTGAGCTGTTGTCCCAACAAACAACAAATAAATGCGAGCTATGATCTATGACCGACTTAGACCATCTTACACTGACAATTCGATCACAGGGTTTCGTGGAAATCTGATTCACAAACAAAGCCAAGCTCTCTACTATTTACTCTGGTATACATCTCATGTATAGACGTTAGGAGGGGACCAACCAGAAACATACATTGCTATCTACTTATTTTATCCATTTCCAATTCCAATTTCCTTGATTGCCTTTCCAGAGAACGTGTTACATCACAGTAAACATTGATGCTGTGATATAAAAATACACATGTCTGGATAGAGGATTTTATCCATATCCCATATCTCCATGTGGTCATATGACATAACACATCTGAGAAACATGCAGCTTCATTAATCTGCTGGTTTCTTGTTGACTAAAATCATCATTGGGTATCCACTGTGGAGTACATACTGACAGGTAAGTATTTTCTTCTCAAACGCATCATTTAATGGACTCTTGACATAAATTATCCAAAGCAAAACAGATGGAGGAATTTAGTATTAGCTAACACTGTGATACAAGCACGGTTCAGCTGGTACTGAGAAGTATAACTAGCCCTACAACTACCCACTAATTTCAACAATCCCAGGACAGTTAATGTGGTTGCATTACATCTTTTTATTGGTCGACTGTTTGTCTGTAGCAGAATAATGGATACCATGGTGGCCTGCAGTTCGACAGAATCAATCTTCACGTGTCCAATAACAGCAGCAAAGTGCAACAGGGTAAATCCCACCAGCTCACTTAGAGTAAGCTAACCTGGAAACCTGCTGGACATAACTGCCTGAACTGTACGATGAAAATGCCAGTGCAACAAGCGAAGTGTGGAAACCTCAACCCTCATCAGGAAGGTTGGCTGAGCACACACTTTTTTTTTTTTTTTTTGTCAGCACACCCTCTTTGCTCAAGGACACTATTGACGTTCCTAGCCTCGCTGTTCCCAGAGGCTCTCAGATTTGAACCAGCAACCCTCCGGTCACAAATAAACTTCCCAAACCTCTCGGCTCCTACTACCGTCATAAATACGCCTCATAATGTCCAAATAAAAATGTGATGAGGGTGAACTTTATTAATCCCCGAGGGGAAACAAGTCACCGGCAGAGAAAAGAGGTTATAAATGACAAATAAAAAGTGACATTATAGGATGAATGTCTCTTTGATGCAAATGTAATGATTCTCCAGATTTGCTTAAGAATATAGAGGCCACTGACTGATATACAGCCAACAGATTTTCACATGGGATCAACAGTTCTCAGTCCAGTGCAGACAAAAATGCACAGAAACTACTGCATGTTCGTTGATAAATACAGACAGATTTGCTGTATATTTGGCTTTGGTGTTTGTGGTATGAGGATGTGTATCATGGACAAGTAATGACGCATGTAAAGACAGAAGTGACTGAGGATTTCTAAGCAGGGGATCATGAACAGCATCATAAGCACATTCAACAGGATAAATTAGGTTCTCCAGTGAGACACATACACACTGCCCTCTACTGGAAACTACAGAGGCTCAAAACAGGTACACTACTGTAGGTTTATTAAATCATTTCTACTGTACTATTTGTTGTATGGTGTAAAATAAACTACATCTATTTGTACACTGTCAAAGATAAAGTGAGTAAGTTTACTGCACAGCTTAAAGAAACACAAAACGGTTATCTCGGTGAGGCTCGTGTGATCTTGAATTGGTCAGATGCACAAATGTGCAGAGAATAGAAGCGGCATTCATTTGAAGATAGCGACCATGCCCTTTGATCCCCAGCTTCCCCGACATGTTTTGCCTGTGATACTCTCTCCACACACACACACACACACACACACACACACACACACACACACACACAGGAAATGTTTGTTGTCTTTACATTTCCAAAAGCCCTTATGGGGAAGCAATGCTGACACAGACACTTTTAACTTTCAAGTGAGTGAGTGAAATGTTCAAATCAGCAACATGGATCATCCTGCCCCCCCCAAAATCACTCTCTCTTACAAAAGGGACCTCAACAAAGTACCACTGGAACATTTCATGGCCGTGATCTACTTGGAAATTACATGTTTGAACTCAGACTTAATTTAAACTGCCAATGAGAAAGGATCATTGTTCCTATGGCAGAATAACTGCACTAATTGAGGCAGATCTACATTAATTTTGAACAAAATTATATGACAGACACTGTGGACATTAAGTGTGTGTGTGGGTGGGGGTGTGGGAACTGGGCTATTTCACTCTATCCTTAACAAAATGTCACAATGATTGTAGATTAATAGTCTTGGTAAATCTAATAATACTGCATGTGCTACTCACTTTATCTGATGTGTGTTTAAAGATTTAATTTTGAAATCGCTACCCATCTCTTTTGGAGAAAATTATAATTTCCTGATGTTCATCATTCAGGATCCAGTCCACAGAAGTGTTTCATTTAATCAGCGAGGAGTACAGGCTCCTACTTTGTGCTATTAATATTTTTGCAAGAGCGCATGTCACTATTATCAAAATAGATTAAGCTGGATCATTTTGAAAAGATGCCCGTCCCTTTGCTTGTACAGAAAGGCTACAGTCAAAAAAAGAAAACAGAAAAACAAAAACTCTGCTGCAAGCTTTGACATTCTGTGCACCTACAGAGCGCATTAAAAACGCTGCAATAAACTGCAAAGGGCACCTTGCTGTATTGTGCTCCAAGCAGGAAGACAGCAAAGACACAGTTAGTGGACAAACACAGGGTGGGATTTCCTCTCCTCCTGACTGGCTCCTGCCTTACATTGTCCATTTTCAGATGCTGGCCAAGTTCAGCTTGCCAAGGAGAATAACAAAGTGCGTCTGTCATAAAACTGCACACAAACAAACTCAAACAAAATGCATGCTTTTGTTCTCAAACACACACACACACACACACTCTCAGACTACAGGTCCAAACAAATACTAACATCACGATTATTCCTGCATCCATTTTTATGCATGTGAAATACTGCAGTGTTTAATCACTGGCAGAATACTGCATGTGAGCAGTAAAGTCCAATAATATTGTCTTATATTAAGCTTGAACAAATATCGCACACTATCTGCCATAAATTCCATTTCTGCATTATCTTCCACAGTATGGTATCCACACATCCACATTAAAAACGGGTCAACATCCAGGGCGCCCCGGTTCCCTAATGGTCATGGTGAATACCACGTAAATGTCCAATGTCTCAATGACCCTTGCTGCACGTCATATCCCTCTCCACCCATGTTTCAAAATAAAATAAACAAAAAACTGGGCTAAATCTGACCAAACAGCTAAACACGCTAAATTATTCCCATTGATTAGTCAGCCATTACTTTTCTTAAATAATCACTTTGTGTATAAAATGTAAGAAAATAAAATGGAATCTTTCTTCCAGAGACAATCAGTTTACATTGATATATAATAGTTTGCAAACCATCAAATTTGAGAAACTAGAAGCAACAAACGTCTTGAAAACTGACAAAATAGTTGATGTAATAGCAACAGTTAATGTTCTCTTGATGGATTGATCATTTCACTCTTATATGTTTCTCTTTTTAAAAGAATGAAAGTCATATTGTCATATTTCAATATAGAGTTGCTCCTACTACTGCATATTTATGTTATTTATACAGTTATTTTCAACTAAACCCAGTTTTAAAATGTCTACAAGTCTTTTCAACTGCAAATAATCAAATCAATGATTCAATATTGTCAGATTCCATCTATCAACTCCCCCCGGGAATATTTAGACTGTGGATGTGAACTTGCTCTTTCCTTGAGCCACAAATCATAAAGGCAAAGTCTAATGTCACTGGGCTGTAATATCTTTAAATGTTCCTAAAAGACTGAGTGGGCGTCCGACTTTGCAGAATATGAATATCACAGCAAACACAAAGTAAATCTTGTTTTAGCACAAAGGTTTCCACCGACATATTTTAAGTTGACGGTCATTGCTGAAATTTAAAGTTAACTGCTCCTCTTACAACAGACTGCTGAACGGTGGTTTAAGTGGTTGTCATTCACTCTTAAAGTGACTTGAGGTGTCAGTTACTCCAGGATATTTGCTCTTCAGTTCATTTCGGTGTCTGCTGTCATCCGTATGTTTTCCCACTGTGTGTTTGGGCTCCTGCTGTGGCCGTTCCATATTTGTGGGTATGGAGCATGTTACCAGCACAAACTGTGCACCATGACAGTAAGTCACTGCAGTACATCAAAAAGACAAATACTTAGACAGCATTGGAATTGCTCTGATTTTAAATGGCTTGAAAGAACAGCCCTGTAAATTTCTATGATATCCCCAAATAATCCCATTTCAATTATTTTACTTAACATTCATTGCATTTATTGTATTCTGTAAACTGCAATTCAGTGCACAGATAAACGTGTCAACCTTAAATGTGTCCTTTATTAAAGCTGCGTATTAATACGCATTTTAAATGACTCAGTAATGCTGAAAAAGTCTAAACTCTGCAGCTCTGAGCCTCTTTTAGCTCAGTGTTGGGGTTCTCCAGTCACAGAGTGTATGATTGTTATTATAGAGTTTTGTAAGAATAGATCTGTTTGATATTTCTCACAGCTGTAATTAAGACAACCTGTGGTCCCTCTCCTTACACTGCACTGTAAACTAACCCAGACACACTAATACACACATCTATTTAACTCAGCAAATAAAGGACTTTTTAAAGGGACTGAGGGAGCTGGGAGTCAACTGAGTGTTCACAGTCTCTGTGTCTTAGCTGATTGATTAATGGCTTCACCAGTAGTGACTTGAGTCCACTGCTGTCCTACGAGATAGCAGTTAATTAAAGACACTTAACAAACAATTAACACTGTGAACCAAATTCCCATGCGTCTATGAACACACCGCTGACAGTTATTTAAGACAGACAGAGAAGGCAGGGAAGGTGAGCTCATGGTGGACCGATGTAGTCTGAATAGTGTACTCTAATATATATATATATATATATATATGATGTTAGCTTTAATATAACACATATTATATATATATATATATGATGTTAGCTTTAATATAACATATATATATATATATATATATATAGAGAGAGAGAGAGAGAGAGA